>JAEMWC010000676.1:412500-440000 GCA_016490735.1 Pachyseris speciosa
TAAGACTATACATCTAAACATCAACCCTTCAAACCTTGAAATGATCAGAATCCAGTTTCTCCGTAAAATAACAACTCAAAGTCAAGCGTGTACATGTGCGTGGTGAGGATATCAACACTGAACATGGGAGAATATTGACCGCGTCAAAAAATCTCTCGACGGAACCCGCAGAAATATACAAGCTGGGAGAATCTATATGCGGATACTGAACAGGAAATGAAGAGCTGAAGTAGAAAAATTAAAATAGTTATAAAGTATATGGGTTTTACTACAAAAACTTGCATAGGCAGCACATGTACGCTGCTATGAATTCGAAATAAAATTATGAAGTTTATGATATATAATCTGCATTAATATTTTCATATTCCCCACGCTTGCTTGAGAGCCTTGATAGCACTCTGTATTTTGGTCATTGGCCCCAGCTTGTTCTCAGTCAGCGACTCCAACATCTCTTGTGTCAGGAGAAGCAGAGCGCGACCGTCGATTTCCTAAACACACAAGAAAGAACATTAACAGTAAGTTAAACCTTCATTGCCATGAAACCGAATTCATTCAGAGTACATTTCATACTATCATTGTAACAAGCGCTTGCCATACTGTGCCCTCTGATTGGACTGCTAAATTCGCGCCAATTTCACATCCAATCAGCAGTCAAACCAAATCGAATCTTTAGTTGGTCGCGCGTGTTTTTCCGCGCTTGACATCACGCGTTTATTCGAGTTCTGATTGGTTCATTATGATTACTTTGGTATTTGTTTCACGGCATTCAATTGTAGCCACTCCGTAGGCATTTCGTCACAATTTCAAAAACCGTAAAATCGCGTTTGGAACAATGGCAACTTAAAAAAAAAAGCAGTTCAGTCTCTAACAAATGCCAATGTTATCGCAATAAAACTAGTTAGTACATACCACACAAGTGAATGGTGCTTTCCGCGCGCTATGATTGGTTAACTCGGAGATGATTAGCAAGTATTATTCACCTCCGAGCAGCCGCCGCGCGATATTTTACAATTTCCGACCGCTTGTCGGTATATTGTCACAAAAAAAGTAATGTTTTTGTCCGCTAATTATTCAGCTTGTATGGTATATACTAAAACAATTATTCACCTCAGTGTCGATGAAAGTGGTGGATATTTATATTTTATTTATATTTTTATTTTATTTATATTTTCAGGTTCTGTATTCTTGATGACCTCCTGTACATTCCATAGATTGTCCATAAATTCCACAGATTGCCCACACATTGTCCATAAATAAATAAATAAATAAATAAATAAATGAGAACTATTTTGACAACACACCGACAAAATCGTCGTAACATGGCATTGGCTAGCAAAGCCCTCTCCTGAAATACATACCTCTTTGATAAAAGCATTGGCATAATTCGAGCAGCCGATCGAGTACATGAACTTGGTGACCTCCTGTACGTTCCACAGTCGGGGATCTTTACCGCTGTTACTGCTGTGATACAAGAGCACAGAGGCTGCGTCCGAACCCTGGGATTCAGAGGAAGACGGTAGATTACTGGTGGAAGACACCATGGAGTCGTGAGACGAATCCCTCTCCACAGGTATATGTGGAAAGGCTGCGGCGAAGTGGTGCTGAGATTTCGTATTTGGCGGGGTTCTTGGGAAGGCGGCAGGAGATGACACCTCTAAGGTTGTCTCTTGAAGGAAGCGCCCGTCACTTGATGACGTCACCCCATTGTCTTTTCCTGGAATAAGCCCCGTGAAAGGAAAGGTTGTCATTCATCAAGCAAATTATATCATGCAACAATTAGAGAAATTCAAGGGACAAAAAAAATTAAAATGAGATCTACAAAAGTTCAGAAAAGTTGTATGACTGAGAATTAGCATACATCATACAGTTGATCAAAAAGTATACCATAAAAAGTTCTGGACTTGTAATAAGACCCCAAGGTAGTATTGGTTGAGCTCATCAGCGTTTACAGAGGGGGCTTTATATAGAGATGATAATTTGAGGAAAGAAAATTTGACAATAAGTACGCAAAAGCGTAAACCAGATCGCACTGCTAGGAGAAGCACTGAAAACTGATAACTGAAACTCTACGAATTGTTACAGATTAGTGCAGAATCGAAATCGTTAGGTAAAGATGGGTATACTCGGCGAAAAACAAGCTTAGAATGTTCCCCTACCGTCTACTGCAAATTCCTGAAAATAGCCTTCTTAAAACCTTAGCTTTTCAGTTCAACAAAGGAAACTGTTAAGCTTACAGAAGGAAAATTGTGCAGGTTAAGATGATAATAATAATAATAATAATAATAATAATAATAATAATAATAATAATAATAATAATAATAATAATAATAATAATACACAATGTAAATTACAATTGAAAAATAAAAAATGTTTTAACCGGCCCGAAAAATGTGGGTCTTAAAGTTTTAGTTTGAAATTACTTAATGAATGAATATCACGCAACTCAGCAGGCAAACAATTCCACAAACATGGCGCAGTAGCATAAAAAGACCTGGCACCAAGCGTAGAAAGCATTTTCTCCTTAGGCGGTTTCTTTTGATGGTTTTTAACTTGGTAAGTTGCAGAAGTCACATTTAATTAAGAACAGGGCTCTAAAAAGTAGCTCAAAAGTTTATTTCGTTTTCATTTTGCATAGTGTCACCTTTGTTCTTTGTCACGTGTTGGAACAGGTACTTCCGATTTGACAGATCTAGATCTTAATGAGATGTGAAATTGAAGTAAGAAAATGGCTTTCCCCTACGTTTTCTTTTTGCCGGGGAGCCTGAAAGCCTTAGCTGTATCACAGTTTTTGCCGCAGTTACATAATATTGACTTCCAACACGGTTTACAGAAGACGGAGTGGGAATTGGCCAGGCGTGACCCCCGGAGGGAGGGCTGGGGTACTCCCTTGTATGGGTTATATAGGTATGTGCGGCCCCAAAGGGTATGGTGTTTTAGCCATTTTGGTCTGAAATAGGGTATGGTTTGTGCACTCTAGTCTTGAACGGGGTATGTTTTTTAGAAGAAGCTATCCATCCATCTATCCAATAGGCGATAAGACCATCAACAAAAGCCCTTCTCAAATTATGTTTACGCCAACCATGATAGGTCTGAAATAGGGTACCGAATTTTTGGCCAGGTCTGAAATAGGTTAGGGAAAATAGCAGATTTTGGTCTAAAATAGGGTAAGGGTTTCAAGAAGCGGGCCGCAGAACCCGACCCCTTTTTTTCTGGGAGTACCCCCCCGGGGGGGCGTGTCCGCTTTTATAGCAACGGAAACGAAGGATCAAAATACACTGTACACCAATAACAGAAAAGGAGACAAAAGACACAAAATAGTTCAATAACACTCAAAAACCGAGAATGTTCTGACCTTTCAAGCAGGAAGTTTGGTTGCAGTATCCAAGGGGATACCGAGTACAGCTGACCAGCTCAGAACAGCATCCTAGCACCTCACAGACTCGCTTGAGATACGGCTGAAGGTGTTCGGCTTTGTTCACCACTCTGACACGACGCATCAGTCGTTTGCCATTCTTACTTTTGGTCTCGATACACACTGTGCCGCCAAGCTGCAACTCCCTGGAAAAACCAACGCAAAGGTGAAAAATAAACTCTTATAAAGCGTCAGAGCCTAGCGTCAATAGACTATCAAAAAGAAGACTCTTTTGCAAAAGAAGACCAAGATTACAGTGAACTTTGACGATATTTTTCAAAACAAAATGGCCGTTCAATTTTCACTTTAAAGATATCTTGACCTATGGCCTAAAACTTAAAAACATTTCAACGAAAGTGATGAAAACCTCAGGCAGCTTTTAACCAGCTTTTCTTTCTAGTGTTCTTAGTGAACTTGAATGCGGGACAAAAAACTTCTACGAAGGCTCTGGGAGTGAGAAGGATTTCAGACGCCTTTCCTCTTAGCTTTTTCTCGTCGTTCTCCCGACTTTCTTCTCGCACACAATATTCTTTTCCAAACAGACCATCGCTAAGTACTTTGACATAAGAAAAGATCCGTAACAGTTTTTACCTGTTCTTTTTGCTCTGGTAGAACTCACGGCTGAACAGTTCTAACACTTGCTTGGGGTTGATGGACGCCGACACCAAATGCTGCATACACAGACGCATAATGTTGTGTTTTTCAGGTCCAACAACAGATCCTCGTACAGCATCGGGCAGACTGCGCATCAAATCACGACTGAGGAGGGGTCCCAGGCAGCAGCGCTTGTTGATGTATACAATCTCTTGAGGGTACAACGGTTTAGCAGCTGAAAACAAATAAGCACTGTTGATTATATATTTGCAGTTGACTTGCTGTCCGATGCTGTGATTTGGTTGAAGTAAACAAGCATTGGTGTATGCATTGCACTTCACGTGTAGTAAGGGCACTGAGGTTTGACTCTAAAAGGAAAGAAAAAAAGTACTGAACATGTCGTGGGAATTTGTAGAGGGCATTGAAAGCCCATTCCCTGGGAAGGAAACAACAACAACAACGCGGTGGATACATATTGCAGCTCACGATTGAATCGCCAAATCTTATTTTCTTGTTCTTAGTCAAAAGATCCAGTTGTAATCTGTACTTGAATTATTTTAAATTAATATTTGTAATTTGTGTTATTTTCCTTCTGTGTTTTTAACATGCTTTTGACCCACCCGACTCGACCAGCCTTTGCTACCTTCCGGTGGGTACTTTGTATGGTCGTGGTCTTGTATCTTGGAAATAAATTAGTGGTCTTCTAAAATTAGTGTTCAAAGATCTCTGATGAAAGCGTATTGTGGTTTGGTTGAAGTAAAAAGAAACGATGAAATTGGTGAGGATACGACAGTGTACGATTTCTTGGGATAGGGAAGTAAGAATTGGAAATTAAGGAAATAATCAGTAGGGAAGGAATATTGCAGCACACGATCGGTATACATGTACCACAAGAGGTTACATAACAGTGTTTCACATGAGGTGCAAGGAGAGACAAAAATTAATAAGCATTAGTAAATACACTCCAGTCAACGATTCCTGACCGGGTACAAAACCTTAGCTGAAAGAGTGGAGGAACTAAAATATGCCAAACGTAGTAAGGTCCCCTTGAGTCCACGAAAACAGAAGTTTGGGTTTAGACAGAGGTACAACGTAAGCATTAGAGATTGGCGGGAACAGCAAATGTAAGGAGCTCCTTAACACTGGAAGGGCTAATTCAGACTGTCCAGCCTCGTTTTTGTAACGCATGATCACCCTAGCGCATCTGCTACGGAGTTTCTGAAGCCTTTCGGCTAGTACACTTCCTAATGAATCCCAAAGCTCACAACAATAATCAAAGTGAGGCATAATAAGAGCATTATAAACTGAAACAAGTACATCTCGATTTGCAAAATCTCTAAGCCGCTTTAGAGCACTAATTCCTGTTGTAATCTTTTTAGTTATTTCTTCAATATGCTTGCTCCACGTAAGAGATTCATCAATATACACTCCAAGTATTTTTGTATCTCTGACTCTTTTGATCGGATCACTCCCAATACATACATTTGGTTCCAAGGGAAGTGAGCTTAGCCAGTCTTTGACGTGAACCGATGAGCATATACTCTGTCTTCGCAACATTAAGACTAAGCTTATTTGCTTGTAGCCACAATCTGATTTTTTCCAAGTCTTCATTAAGTCCTAATTCGATTTCTTCAATACTTTTCCCATAGGCTGTTAAGCTGGTATCGTCTGCAAACATTCGGGGTGTGGTGTGTTTGAGGCAATTTGGAAAGTCATTAATGTATACTACAAAGAGAAGTGGGCCCAGAATTGAACCCTGAGGGATTCCACAAGATATTGTTCTTAGACCAGATTGTTTACCATTCACCTGGCATGTTTGCTTCCGATCCGCTAGGTAGGAAGAAAGAAGATTAAGTGCATCCTCTCTAATACCACAAGCCTCAAGTTTATCAAGCAAGAGCACGTGATTTACCGTATCGACGGCCTTTTGTAGGTCAAGAAAAATTACTAGGTTATAAAGGCCGCGATCCATGTTGCAATACCGTTCATTTGAACAGTCAAGTAAAGCTGAAACAGTGGAGTGGGAGCATCTAAAGCCAAATTGATGCTCTGATAACAAATTCTCAGCGTCTAAATATTCAACCAGCTGCTTATATAATATCCTCTCGAAAACTTTGCTTACTACTGGAAGAATTGAAATTGGCCGATAATTGTCCAACATGTTACGCGGACCTTTCTTATCACTTAATCACGGTTGTTAGTATATTTAGGATATTTTTAATTTTTATACTTAGCTCACGCCCCTACTGGAAACCAGCTATTGTTGTTGTTTTTTTTTTACAGTGTTGAATAGGCTAGCGTGATAAAATAAAGTTCTTATCTTATCTTATCTTCTGCCTAAGCTAAAAGGCCAACCTTTTTTCTTTTGGCTGTCATCATCGGTCGAGACTCTTCTCTTCACTGGCCGGCTCAGCGGTCTTGGCACTGACTGTCGGCTAACGTCTGTCACGGGCCCGTATCGCTCCACATATCTATCAGGCATTGGGCTGTGAATCAAGACAAAACCCTTAAGCCATACGATGGCACGACAATAGTACGTGACACCTACGTGAAAGTTCTGTCCACTGTTGGAAAGCTTATCACCGCCTCAACCCAATTGCAGTTTTCGTTGATGGGGAGGTCAACCTGATTTTCACCAACGACAACAGCTCAAGAGTCCATGCAAACTCTAGAAACTCAAGCACAAGACCAGAGATCAAAACAGTTTCTTTCTTGTGCTCATGATTGTATTTTTAGCGCTTGTATGCACCATACTCTTAATACTCAGCGTTTGTGCCAAGTCCATCGCCAATGAAAACGAAGCTGCAGCGGCTGTTTCTTTCGCACTCGCAGTTTATTTAAATCAAGCTTCTTACGAAACTTGCCCTCCACTCGATGAGTTTTGCAGGGCAAGTATTCTTGCTTTCAAAATTCCAGAGTATGGAGGAAAACTAAAGGCCTAGGTTTTTGAACGAGGCTTGGATGAAATCATGCATTGTGTAGATGAAAACTGCCTCGCATTGAACAGTTGAAGACCAAGTGCCTTATCTTCTTCTCCTATTTTCCCTTAAAATACAAGTGAAAGGTAACAAGAGGGAAAATGTTTACCCTGGAGGCTGTAGAGGATGTGATACAGAACCACAGTAGCTAACAGGGAAAATATCCAGCGAGTCCATGTCTACAAGCTGATCATAGGACTCATCCCAGCCATCAAAGTGGATTCTCAGCAGTGGGCCTTTCAGGTCCGTCACTGTTGCTGGACAGATCAAAGCTGGCTCCCGCAGATCCACAGCTTCCAGTTTGCTTCCTATCTTGAAGCCGTTTTCATTTCTGCTCTCCTGGTTGTTGCAAAGAATAAGAAAAAATAGTTGGAGTTAAGATATTAAGGGTAACCAATGAGAGAAAATGAGGCAAAAGCTGCCAACGCCGTTTTTCCACCTTACCGGTGAAGCCATGTCCAACGTTGTGAGGTAAAGTCGCTAATCTATATCATGCCCCCCCCCCCCCCCCCCAAACACTACACCCATAACCTCATCTAGCCTGCCATATCATCACTTCTGTCTGTCACAGGGACATTCGCGTGTTCTAGCAGACGGGAAAGGAGGCAGTATTCAGAGGTCAAACAACGCCCACCTACTGTGACTCCCACATGACCAATTGCAGGCAGTTCAAACATGAACCTGTTTCAAGGATTTTAAGTGCTTTAATAGCCCCTCACCTGTCTGAATAAATGCGCTGGAGCTTGGATGCCACCGGTCTTGGCGAGATATTCAGGCCAGCTGAATGCCTCAGGGGTAAAATCTAAAGCATAGAAACCAGAAGTTATTTAATGCAAACAAAAGACCGGTTGAAATAACAAGCAAGCAGTGTAAACAAACACTGCAATCAAGCAACCCTAGACTTGAAATTTGCAGGCGTAATGAGCAAAAGCCACTACTATGACTGCTGACTGCATCCCTGTGCACATATATCCCCCTTAAGAAGGTACTACACTGAATAGATTTAGATTTAGAGTTATGTGATGATTTTTCTACCAGTTGACTGGTAGGAAAATCAACTATCGGCTTTTCACACAAAAATCAAAAACATATAGCTGCACATATGCAACTCCGGGACTTGCAATTGTGGATAAAACTGAGCTGAAAGTATTATAAAGTTACGCCCTAAAGTGAACAATTGTCACGTCGAAATGAGTTAAAATCCACGTTAAGAATAGGTGCTCTTCAAGAGTCATCCACTCCCTCTTGTGTAACCAGACACGGCGATAAAACAGACATTGCTTGACTCCTCCTTGGAGTCACCAGCTATGATCATGACAGCCACTGGAACCATTTCGACTGTAAACTATACAAGAAACCAACATTGCACCATGGGAAAGATGGCACAAGGCACTGGGTGTAAGTTTTTTTTTTTTCATTTAAATGTTTGGTCAGGATTGTACATGTATATAAACTGTATCATGACAAATCATACACTACCTCTTGGTGGGTGCAACTGAAGATTATGTGTGTTGGCCCATCCACAAGGAAAAACGTTTATTGAATTAGCATGGCAGACAAAGTAAGTTGCTAAGGAATCGACTCCAAGCACAAAGTAGTTGAACCGAAGAACTTTGATTACGGTAACCACGCATATGTGGCTTGGGTTGAACGGATCGATTGCTTCAAATTTCATTCCCACTTTAAACTGGTGTAAGCCAGGAGCAGTCCCTGTTGAATCCTGTCAACGGAAAGGAAACACAGGGGTGAAAACAACAACACAGCAAATATGCCATAGACATTGAAAAGAAAGCCATCATCATTAATGCAGAGGAAAGCAAGCTCATATTGCCAACACACATTGAAGACTTGTGGAAACAGCTGTATAACTTAAAAAGCAAACCTGTACAAAAAACTCTTGAGGTGCATCTAAAGAATTTGCCAAATCATCTGCTAAAAATTCATTCCACTTGCTGAGGCTGTGCTTCCAACCTTACGAAAATGGAATCAGAGAACAAACAAGTTATTGTCGGGCACAACAAGAATGACTACATTTCTGAGGAATTGCAGGGAAATTGTAAAACTCTAGATGGTTCTATTTTTAATAGATAAAGGGAATCAGTTTCCAGAGAAACTGTGGTGCTGCATTGGGTGTGTGTGAAAACAATTCCTTGATTCTATGAACTTGTCCACCATAAAACAATTCAGGAATTGATGTTTTGCCGGTAACCATTTTGTTATAGCCAATACTATATGAAGGGCTATTGCTCAAAACGTTAACTCTAAAATCTCTTTATGAGGAAAAAATTACTTTTATCAATTCATTTGATAAACCAAACACTCATGCCTTGTCTTCAAATCATATCCCCGATTACAAGGAAAACTGAGCTGTGTAAAAAAAAGGTACAAAGCGACAGTGTTGGGATTAACTTACCTATCGGTGGTTGTAGAGTGTGACCCACTAATGATGACCACCCTATGGGGTGAATCTCTGAAGACTGATAATGACACCAAAAATCCTCGGCAACATCATCATCAAGTCCATCATATCGCATTCTGAGGCGATCACCAATCACATCAACAATGGTTGCCACACACATCGAGTACATATTCTTTCGATCAGCCACTTCAACTTTCATGCCCTTCTGGAATCGGTTGTAAGGTTGACTTTGAAGCTGTTGTAGAAATTCAGCTGAGAAAGTCTTGGCTCCAGAGAGGCACTTGAATAGATAATCCCGCCAGTTACCACACTTCTCTCTGATCGCTGATGAGAGGGCAACAAGAAAATTTTTGCGGTGTAATGGCATTGACTAGAAAAGGTCATTTATAAATGACTATCTCTAAGACCAACAGTTATAAAAAAAATGGACGCAATGGACACAACTCTGAGATGGAGATTTCTAAAACAGGCAACATCTCACGATGGGTGTACACATTATGATGGGCACACATTGATGCCTCTACATTAACTACCATCTCCAATGAACATTTTAGATGGACACCATGGCTCATCCTATCTAAAATGGACAGAACTCTCCAAAGATGAAAACATCAAAACCTAATATGGAATCTTTCTATGATCAGCACATGCAGCTCTACCTTTCATGTACACATTGAATTCCTGTTAATGTCTGAAAGACACTAATCTCACTTCATATAATTAAATAAAGGAAGCATATGTGTATTTCTCCATGCACCTCTCTAACACTAACAACGTATCTTAGAGACTATCAGATACAGATTGCAAAACAGTCTTTTTTTGTCTTCGGCACATACATGTAAGGGCAAACTTGTGAGGCACAAAGCACACAGAGCACTGATTTCACATGCAAGCTTGACCTGCCTGCCATTCCCAGTGTCATGTTTAAAGAAGTTGAAGTTGATTTTTATTGATGTGTTGACCTTTCAAATGAAGATCACAAAGATTTTATCAAAGCAAAAAATTAATATGACTGTTTTCCGTGTTCTATCAGATCTAGAGCTAGGGATGCTGAACCTATAACAAATGATGTTACCTGGGGGTGGAATAAGTAGCTTGTTCCTCTTGGCACACCAGCCAACTGGATGAATATTCTTTGATCGTAAATCAAACCAAAAGTCCCCAGCTGGATTTGACTCATAACCTTCATACCGCAACTGAACTCTGTAGTGTTTAATCTCAATCACTGTAGCTACCCAAAAGGCCACATCAGTATCATCAACAACATCCATGCTGCAGTTGACTACCTCGACCTTCATACCAACATGTACACCCTTCAAACAGGGACTTAGGCTCACCTGCCGTGAAAACAGGACAAATAGCAAATACACTAGCTGTATTTGTACCAGTGTTGGCAACTACAAATAATATCAAATGGAGAATGATCCTCGCAGTTGTGAACGCAATTTGTGCAATTGTGCAAAGAAGCCTGAAAAAAATTCGGGACTTCAATGGGGTTTGAACCCATGACCTCGTGATATTGGTGCGATGCTCAAACCAATATACAAGTCATTAAGCACCGTTTGGTACCAAAACACAAAATACATGTGTTCTCACTCATTGCATCAGTACAATGCCATGCTGGCACAAACTCTGTATTTTTCTGCCCTCCTAAGACACCACCCAACGAGATACAGTCCTGATACATGTAGATACGTGTACTTTTGCATAATTATTTTAGAGTGGCTTTTACATACTTGATGAAACACTCATTTTATTGTTAAATGGCAATCAATTAGGCAATAAGTATAATCAATAATTACATTGTACTACAGTGTCTTAAGATTTTCCAATTAACTAAATATCCCTGAAGACATATAGGTCAACAATACAACAATAACATACTATATGTGATCACATTACCACTAACACGCACTAATAGAAATTAAAAGAACTACTAATAATTATAAAGTCTGGTATGTACATGAAAACAACTATTTCCTGAGGTAACAAATCATATTTTCATTTTAAACTGACAGGTTTGCAAGGTCTATCGCCATTAAATAACATCCATTTTACTTACATGCTGAAACAAATGTGTAGGGGCTGCTTTAGCACCTGTTTTCTTCAGGTATTCCGTCCAATCAAAACTGCGATTCTGCCAGTTTTCACCAACATCTTACAAAGAAATTAGGAAAAACAAGATACTCTAATTTCAAAACAAAGAACAATGATCTATTTTAAGAAAAGAATAATCATGAGTGGCAGCAAAAAACTTTATCCAAAGTGAATTGTGGAAAACTCAATTGCTTCAGTGTGAATACACTGTACTAATACATGTAATAACTACAGAGCTCTGTAATATGTGTGAGTTACATTTTGAATTAAGTGGACAGGCTTAATTGTTCCTTTTTGGGGCGGGATTTATTTGATGACTACATGTACATACATGTACATGTATAAGTAGTATTTTACCTTCTCTTGACAATGGAGTTGCACTAGCAGCAGGGGTGTCAATGTCTTCCTGAAATGTAAACAAATGCCACAACACCCACAGTTCACAGTAAGTTAACTTGAAACAGGGGAAGAAATTAAATTTAAAAAATTATCTTTAATTTTACTCTATGATAATAGCGGAGCTCCAGTGGCCCAAAGGGCCGCCAAGCAGAGCACCATACCTATAGAAACCCATCAACTGCTTTTCTCATGGTAAAAATGGCTAGTGGTATTGCTTGTGGGCGCGCATGACGACGACGACACTGCCCAATAATTAATAATATCCTAATAATAATCATAATAATCCAATATGGCGGCCATACTCCAGCTGATCACCTAGTTTACAGCGTAATCTTTGATATGGGGCATCCGTGTCATGGCCAGTTGACAACTGTCAAAACAAGGTTTCTGCTGACCAGTATCACATGATCATATTGCGGGCTCAAGTTTAGAGCTCATCGAGGTCAGCTGTTTTTTTGAAGTTGACCGCTGACCAGGTAATGGTTTTCGATTGGATCGCAGGCTCAAGTCAGGTTAACTTAACCAAAACGAGGCACCCAAGTCAAAACGAGGCTTTGTTTTTGCGCGCGCATTCTGCAGCTCAAGATTTCACATTCAGTTGGTTTCTTCATTTTGAGCAAAACAACTTCTATTTTGAGCAAAGCAACTTCATCTCCTTCGAAGTTCTGTCTTTTAATTCGCGTAAAAGGCATAAAAATCAAGAATTTCTTAAAAGATACTCCGGAAGGTGAATTTTCAACTGATAAACTGGAAGAGGAGAAGATTTTTCTCAGGAAATTCTTAAATTTTGGATCCACTTGTATGGCGCCCTGGTTTTGTGGTTGAAAAACAAAATGAATTAATGCTTCAAGGGCTTGTTCACTTTACCACGGCATCTTGCAGCTTACCAAGAAAGTTCACTTAACAGCTCACCAGCATTAACGGGAGGAATGAGTAGCACAAACTTGGTGGAAAAAGTTCTTTCTTTGGACAAACCATTTGCTATTTTTGTAGATGCGTGTTTTTACTAAAAATGATCGATGCGTATTTTCAAGTGGTTGAAAGCTCGACAACACAGGTAACTTAAATAAATTGAAGCTTAGCATTTGGTTTAGTTGTTGTTACTTTTGTTCAGGAAGGAAACTTGTATTTTTTTTTCTCGACTGGATATAAATAACAATCTACTCGTTTTGAACACAAAGAAGTAGCTAGTCGAATTGTTTGCTTGTTGTTTTACTTGGCTGACTGTACATGTTTTTCGACTTCTGTGTTTGTACAGTGTTAAGAACTGAAAGAAACGTTTGCCCTCATGTTATTAACACGCAATTGCAATGAGTCCTGGTAAAGTATCACTTATGTTTTGTGTGATGAGGGCAATTTCAGCAACTTTCTGAAAACTGGGACAAGTGATATTAATCGTTAATTTTACTCGGCCCATGTGATTATCTATCCAAACTATCGGGATTGTTTTCCTTTTTCTCTTTTCTACGACATTTAAGCTCATGTCTAAGCTTAACTTACTACGAAATATGTTTGTTAAGCCCCAGTTAAAAGATCAAACATTTTCATCCAACATCGTGTTTGTCACATAATTATAACGTTTGGTGGCTAAATGCAAAAACAATGTTTGACCAAACACCAGACCAAGTGAGTCCAAAAAATGATTTTTGCATATTATGACTGAAATTTTTGACGTTATGTGGTTTATTTGGTTGCTTTTTACCGTTTGTGCATGATTTGTTTGTTGGAGTGGCTAAACGATCAAAATTTTGTTCATAATGTGAAATTTTGGATGAACATGTTGGATCTAGATCAAAGATGGAAAGCCATTTAATGCACTATTGAGAGAGGTAGCTAAAACTTCAAACATGCTTGTCCAACGATGAAAATATTTGATCGTTCTTTGGTTGCTAAACTTGTTTTCGAACAAACATGCGCGTCGACTGTATTGTTTTCATGTCATGTTTTTAGTTTTTGAACCGCAGTCAATTCCTGTTGACTGCTCTAAACACAAAATATTGGCGCAAGGAAAGCCACGCGGTTTTGCTCAATACCAGTAAAAAAAATAATAATTGTGGAGCTCCGCTTTTAGGCTTGGCTAAATCTATATATTATTAATCTATACTAGGCTTTTTACATCAGTTGGTCACAAAAGACCAGTCTATGTTGGCCTTAAAACATGCATCTGGGTATGGTGGAGACATAAGACTGCCAGAAATAATGTCAAAATTCATTAAGCTTTCACAGAAATTCTCATCACAAAAACTTGTTCCAGCCATTGATCTGCCATACTACACACCATGTTGCATACTCCACAATGTCAAATGCAACTTGTCTTGCAATGTCAACATACATACATGTTGTGGTTCAATTTAATCCTTGGTTCAATTTTTATTTTCTTTTGTTCTTGTGTATGGTAATGTATGATAATAAGTACAAAACAAAGGAAAATGAAAATTGAACCAAGGATAAAATTAAACACAACATACACACTGAAGACCTGCTGCAAGATAAATTGCATTGAGACTGAATGTGCAACAGTATGTACATGCAGTTTGCGTGACCAACAGATGCAGAGGGCCAGTAATCAATCTATACCTCCTCCCCAGCTTGATCTATATCATGGCCACTGGAAGCTGCTGCTGCTGCTGCTGCTGTAGAAGCTAATGCAGAAGTTGTTGCTGCTGAAGCAGATGCTCCTGAATTTGCATTTTGATGAGCATGCCTTTCTGAAGTTCTGTGTTTCTTTTTGGGAGTTCCAATCTTTTCTCCCTTAGACTTCTTTTTAATATTTGATGCAGAGTATCTTTTCGCACACTCCATTTTACAGAAGCGTTTGGACTTTGAGAAAAAGTTTTCCTTTACTCCAATGTAGCAGCAGAATTCACACTTTGCTGTATCGGACAAAACAGTCACTAGGTTAGAAAGAAGGTCGAGTTTTAAAGAAACCTTATGATGTCGGTCTGAAGTTCTGTGTTTCTTTTTTGTAGTCCCAATCCTGTCTCCTTTTGACTTCTGTTTAACATTAGATGCAGACGAGTATCTTTTCGCACACTCCATTTTACAGAAGCGTTTGGACTTTGAGAAAAAGGATTCCCTTATTCCAATGTAGTTGCAGAATTCACACTTTGCTGTATCAGATAAAACAGTTACTACGTTAGAAAGAAGGTTGAGCTTCAAAGAAAATTATCATAGAATAAGCATTATACTATAAAAAGAGAGCTTTAGGTCTTCTAAAGGTACACTGCATTATTGATTTTATATGAATTTCGACACAGCCTAGGAAACTAACTCTCAATACACACAAACACTAAATGTATGACAGACACAATCATGTTTAAACATTTGATAAAAAATGTTAAAGAGTAAGTGTTTAACAATTTGACATGAAAACAATAATTATTTATCCTTGCTAGATGATGCTATGCTAACTACAGCATAATTATGCTGTTTGCTTTTATTTTCACACAAGTTGTATTTAAAAAAAGGATCATTAATTTTTTTAAATATTTTTCCAACCTATGAGCTTTGCAGTTATTTTGTACTTCCATGCAGAAACAGTTTACCACGTTAAAGGAAAACAAAGCTTAATATCAGGTTAAATCTGCATTTTGCTTCAGGAGACAAATTTGTAGAGGTCTATAAATTATTGTTATGCGTGGGAAAAAAATTTAATGTTTAACAGAACATCACCATGCAAGGTAAAACACTAAGTTTAACAGTCAACTTCATCTTAAAATGGAGACATCTCTTAAATGTCAACACCTAAAGTGGAATCCTTTCTGCCCGCATTGAAAAAAAAAGAAGCTAACCACTTTAAACGACTGACGCCTCTGTTTACAGAAAGCACAACAAAGGGGTCTCAGACTTCATACTACATGTAATTATCATACACCTAGTCTATACAAATCCCTTTTAAAAGGAAGTTGACTGTACACCTTTCCTTGCTTTGTTATGACTACAACTGAAAATTACATCTAGACAGTAGCAGGCCAACAGTCATCTTCAAAAATAACAGGACAGTTTTCTTCAAACATGTATGTTAAAAATTTAAAACTGATGTGTTATTTTTGAAGATAACTGAAAATTAATTATTTATCACTTTCTGTAAAATAAGTTTTATATTTTTTCCCTTAACTAAAGTTAGTTAAAGTTAGTTTAACTTTTATTTTACCAGACCTTAGTTAAAACCAGCAAACACTTCAGACAGCCTTTCTGAATGTACCACTGCAATTTCCCAAAAAAGGACATTCCAGGAACACAAGAAAGTTTAGAAAGGTGGAATAGGTTGAGGGGAATCTACAGTGTACTACTAGGCAAGAATCCCACCCTCCAGAACTCCTTTTTAGATGCTGGTGCCCTAAAAAGGCAGGGTAGCTTACATGTTTCAATCACCTGAAGAACTACATGTACTGTATATATACCCTGGCAACAACAATGCCTCCTGGTAAGCTCAACTCTGACAGGTACAACAAAGGGTAGACTTGCCACAAGTCAATCTCCAGTCTCACAGCAGAAAAGCCAAGAGGAGCGAACTTTTTAGGCCGCGAAGCAGTTGACTAAGCGACAAAGATGCCAGAGGTCGACTTGGAGGGTATTCATTTGCACTTTGTGGTTTTCATTTGCGCTTTGCGCAAAAATGGGAGTGGCATGACTTGCATTTGGAACAAGAGCATCAGTTATTGCTTTCGCCATCGACCCCATGTTGGAATTTCAACCGCAAGTCATGTTTCGTTGCTCATAAATACTTTTGATTGACAGCTTTATCCCCGATGGTCCCAAAGATCTATTCTGATTGGTCTAAGCGCAACAACCCGTTTTTGGGTCACTAAAATTGGTGCCAATCAAGTATGAAAAGTCTTTCATCCCGCGCCATATTAAATAGGACGAAGGACTTGTCCAAAAGTCTAAAGAAAGGGTAGAACCCAGAGAAAACCAGTCTCCTGGTCCAACCTCCAGTATTGGGTTGGGTGGAGGGAAATAACTACACCACATTGTAAAACTTCTTTACATTGCAGTTGCAGAGTAGGTAAATCAAATACCAAAAATGTGGAGCAAGGAGCTTCCTCCCAATTTAGTACATGTAAGGGAACCTTCCCTGATTGTTCTCTTGCTGGAGAATGCAGTGGTGCAGAGAAAGGCAGCTTAATTTGCCAGCAAACTTTTCTCCTTGAGCATTCGAGCCCTTAAGTGCACCCAACTTCAAAATATTTTTTTAGCTAAAATAAATCTTTGCACCCATCCCAAACACATTGCACCTTTGTGTGCTTTATTTTTTACCAATCTTGACTTTTTATTGGCTGTAAAAGTTATGAAATCTAGCCACCATCTGTCACACACAATTCTTGATTTGACATCACAAACTGATTTGCATCTGGCCAGTCTTTGAAAATGTGCATACAAAGCACTTTGTGGTGTCAAATGAAGAATATATCCATGCCCCTTCTGCCCCAGCCATGTACCAAATGATGTTTAGTTTTTTTGTAAGTTTTGAAGCCAATAAAAAAGTCCAAAACTGGAAATAAAGGCTAAATATTTGGAACAGGTGCAAAGTTCAGTGGAAAAATTACTTTGGGCTTACTGGTGCACTTTAATTCATATTTATTGCAAATGAAATTGTTTTTCAAAAATTCACGAAATTTAACTTTTGTTAGTCATTTATAAGAGCATGACAAATTGTGAGATGGAAGATGACAACAGCTGAACAGATTCACTTGCAACGTTTCAAGCAAAACAAGAAAGAGTCAGAAGATAATGACCATTGATTGTTAAAATTGTAACTACATGATTTTCCCTCTGAAACATGTTTGACATGGAAACTTGCATTACCCATGTTTTCTGCGAGTGGTTCATCTTCAGCCACCTCCTCCTTAGGAGGCTCGTCTTTCACCTGTCAAATGGAACATTAAGTTATTTCTATTCTTACAGGTTGCCAAAAATGACTGACTGTATAATGAAATATCACCTCTAATTTACACACCCCTGTAAAATTAACACTAACTTGCTGAGAATAAGAATGAGAATGGCCTTTCACATGACTGTACAGTGTTATTAACACCTCTCTCATGGCAATATTTTAAAACCCTGAATCAATCCTTTCTTTGAATGACTCAGTAGAGCTGTAATATATTTTTTTTGAAAGGTCAAATAGAGTTTCTTGCTTGGTAGTTCTAAAACCAGTTGAATTCTTTATAATTACAATTTTATTTGTACTTCTAAATAAAGAAAATCAATTTTAGGTGAAGGAAAACAAAACATAGAACTGGTTTGAAAAATTTTAAACCTACATTTAAACCAACCGCAACTTGACTCAAAATTTGTAATGTGGTGAAACCTGAAAGAATAGAATGATGTCCATACATGCATGTCTTGGTTGTCAGCTACAGCACTTGACAACTAAGATAAGTAAAAGGTTGGCAACCAAACCTGGTGCTCAGCTGCTTCTGTTGACTTCATGGCAATGTCATCCTTTTCCACAAGTGGACCCGGCTCAGGACTATCATAATTACGTGCATCCTCTTCTCCATAAAAAGCCAGAATTTCACCCTGTCTTTCCGCTTCACTATCCACCTTCAAAAGAAATAATTATTATTTTCTTGGTAGTCAATTATTCTGTAAGACCAATTTAATTCAAGGCACATTTTTAGATTTTGTAATACTAGGGTCACTACAACTTGCAAGATGAAATACCATTATAATTATTTAACATTCATAGAACCATTCAAACAGTTCTGTACATGCACCTGTATGATTATTTACATGTTTTGAGCAATGTAATTATTGAAAAAAGATAAAACTGCTTAGAATTATCATTAAATCGATCATTTATACTAACAATGCATTTTATATGTACATTATTATTTTTTTTTTTTCATATTATGTGTTGGGGTTCAATTTTATCCTTGGTTAAAATTTTTGTCTCTTTGTTTTTGGGTATGGTAATGTATGGTAATGTACATTGTGTATGATAATTAGTTTAAACAAAGGGAGAAAAATTTTAAACCAAGGATAAAATTGAACCACAACATATACAGGTGTTGTTTTGTATACACAAGTAGGAAAACAAGATCTGAGTGTTTTCCTGCCTGAAATAAAAAATTCTCTCACAATTTTACCATTAAAAAGTTATAGTAATGGTCAACCAGTTCTTTATGTTCTCAAAAAGTTTCAATTTATAGAAAACCAAGGGTAACAATAGAGTAATGATTTTAACCCTTTCATCACCAAGGGGGACTTTATAGATTTTACTCTGTCTAAGGACAGATGATTTTACTCGTCAAAGGGGAGGCCTTTGGTGGTGAAAGGGTTCAATACATCTGCCATCACAGCCTATACCTTCTTATTATTATCTTTTATTCTTCAAAGAAAATGGCGAGGAAACCTTTACTAAAACTATGTTTATTAACTATTAGGCTTTCTTATTACAAAACCTAAGATGACAGATAGGGAATATTATATAAGTACTATTTAATGCATTTAAAAGATGGCTTATGATAAAAGGAAGCCAAAGGGTATTTAATTACAACTCATTTAATATACAGGGGGTAGCATGTTGCTACTGATAACAATATAAGAAAGCTTTTATGTAATGAAAGTGCCTCTCTGTGTTGCAGAACATTAAGGCAGTAAGAAACATGACCCTCTGACAAAAAAATTATAATTTATTTACATGTACTACAGAACTGTATGTTAAAATATTGAACAGGTACAGTAGTCTTGCCAAGACGTCAATGTAAAAGTTACAACTGAAGTATTAAAAAGATGTCAGTAATCAATATTACAACCAACTAAATACACTTATGTAAATTCAAAAGCTTACAGACCTGTACAATGCACATTAAATGTAAGGCATTAGGAAAGTCAAATTTGCATTTTTAAATTTTTTTTTAGCATGCTACACATTAAGTGTAGAATCCAGAAAAGTGCCTCAAATATAATTATGGTAGTAACTGTAATTTTTCTAAAATTGGGCTTCAGTTTAAATAACACAATTACAGCATTGTTTTGTAGAATGTTATTATCATTTCAGTGTAGTTACAGGGTACAAATACATTTATTTGACACTTGTTGTTTTATGTTAGTATGATGAGGGCAAAGACTGTATGTCCCAATGAGGTAAGACTTGAGAAACAACAAGAAATTTAAGAAAGATCCTTTACAAGAAAACTACATGGATGGACTACAAACCCCAACTACTGTTGCCCTTACATGTACATGTTGTGATGACTTACAGTGTGTATCACCCTATAAGTTTGAACGCATTCATTGTTGTCATTGAGTCCCCATCAAGTTTGTCAATGAAAGCAAAATACATTAATACATGTATCTTCCCAGCTCATCTGCATGGTTTACAAGGCCATGTACCAATCTCTTGTAGTTTGCAGTAATGTTTAAGATGAAATCCGCTAGAAAATCGAGCAATTTCAGGGTTTAGAGACTCATCGGCCAAGAGACTCATCAGATACTGATGAGTCTCTTGGCCGAGACGAAACGCCGCGTCATACCAGCCACGAAATTTAAATTTTTACATTTACATAGGTAATTGCCTGAAATAACACCGAAAACAATTTCCCATGGGAACAAGAGAAAATAAATTTCAAAATTTAGAGAACTTGTGCAAACACAGGCAAAATTTCATCATCAGTTTCATTTCAACAGTACTTTTAAGTGTTTCATACATTACTTCAACATTTATTTTCAACGTTTGGTGTTGCTAGATTTTTTTTGAGAACATATTTAAAAGAGTCGTACAGAAGTTTGCAATACAATGAAAATAATCTTGGTACAAGGTTTTTGTCCACTTGTTACTCGAACTTCTGGTGGATTCCATCTTAAAACCTTTTCGACATCCTTTACCAAACAAAAGCCAAGCCTTCTTCACTCATCCTCCACACTTTAACACCAGGTTTGTTTTGGCCCTACCCTATAGGGGGATTCATGCTTAAGTCATTGTTTACATTTTTGCTTATTTGCATGCGGCTTTGCTTACAGAAGGAAACATGTTAAATGTGATTTGACTCCAGGCAGCTAAAGAGCTAGTGAAATTTAATATATTGTGAAATTGTTAGCTCTTTAAGTATAGCATTCAAGGAGATATTGTCTTCCAAAAACTGTATAATTTCTGGGTGGCAAAAGCACTAATGAGCTCATACATTCTTTGCAAAATTTTGAGTTTTTATTAACCCATGTTGCACAAAAAGTATTCAATACATGAGGCTCATATTCATTGGCAGAGTTATTCATACTATGACCTTTCAATATTCAGAACTGATTTATTTGTAGCTCTATCAGAAACTGAATTGTTCATGCTAATGAGGCAAATATTGTAAACAAGGATTCCCCTATAAATCTACATGTAGCCTACGGATAACACATCAAGGACACTTCCAACTTGGTCCTTGGTCCTCTTTTAATGCAAAATTTCCTTCCCTTTTATAACTTGGCTCTTCCTCTTTTCTCGGAAATTGTAATTTTTATGATTAATTGGTAATAAGACTTCATGTCGTCCAATTCGGTCTGTAATCATACTCGTGATAAACGAATCAGACTCCCGCGATTTTGTTATCACTCGTATGATTACAGACCGAATTGGACTCCACTCAGTCCTATTACCATTACTACTACTACTACTACTACTACTACTACTACTACTACTACTACTACTACTACTACTAATAATAATAATAATAATAATAATAATTTATTTACAGTGTATATAGTGCCACTTCAAGCAATGTCCAATTATGGCACTTAACAATAAATTTTAAAAAGATTACACTACAGATAAAAAGACTAACCTAAATTACATTATATCAAGATGATTAAAATATAAAATGACTACCGGTAACTTTTTAAAAATCCTTTCTAGATTTACATTAAAAGAAGTAAAACATATAAAAAACTACATGTACATGTGTAATGTAATAAAAACACTTTCCTGAAAAGATTTAAGTCTTAAGTTTTGTCTTGAAACCTAAATGCCACTGAAAAAGACTGAAAACCATAGTTACGGTTACTGTAGACAGTTGTCTAGTTTACCTTTGAGATTATGGATGAAATCCTCAAGTGTGAACATTCAGATCGTGAAGGTTCAAGTGTTGACCTGTAGTTTTGATTCATAAGTGCTGTTTATTATGCTGTAAAAGGTGGTTCTAACTTTTGAGTTTACAGATCAAACTCTTAAGTGTGGCCACATACAACTTGTAATTAGTTGAAAGTTATATTGTAATATTATTGATCTGCGGTTTCCTGTGGTGATTGATTTTTTATCATTATCGTTATAAAAAGAAACTTTATTTATACATGGTAAAGATTTAAAGCTGCAAGCTTGTGGGGCCGTGTGGGAGAAATGTTGGTTTTTGAGGAGAGGGGAAAACCGGAGTACCCCGAGAAAAACCTCTTGGAGCAGAGAAGAGAACCAACAAACTCAGTCCACTTATGACGCCGAGTCTGGGAATCGAACCCGGGACACATTGGTGGAAGGCGAGCACTCTCACCACTGTGCCAACTCTGCCCCCTGTTATACTGTGCCGTTATACTGTGCAAGGCATTTTGTGTGTTCAGTTAAGCAGCAGTTCATGATGCTGATAATTCTTTTTTTATTTTTAATCAAGAGCAGACTTGTGGTTTATTTGTACTCACAAGAGTTAAAGGAGGGAAGTAACAGCTTGAGGAAAGAAATTCTCTTCACACCTAACTGATACCAAAGCAACTAGTCAGAAAAAAATTGTTTCACACTGTGCTTATTTTAAGAGAATAAAATGATTTGACCTGAAGGTAAACACCTGCATAGAAAGCATTTTTAACCCATTGGCACCCGTGCCGGCCAAAACCGGCCGTAAAAAACTCCCATGCTTCAAAACATTGCAACTTTCTTAATCGCACGAATATTGCCTTAACTGTTAGCTGTGAGCACGAAATGGAATGCCCTTTAAATTTGGATATCCAATAAATGCAAGAAACGTAGCGACTTTTACCAAATATGGCCTTTTGAGTTTGGACAAGAACAAAACTGGCCGTTTTTAATGTCAAAGAGAAACAACAAAAATGCCCCTTTTTGCCTTCATGTTTTTTAGAGAAAATCATCGTCGAAAAACCAAAATTCAACCATCATAACGAAATTCAGTCCTTTATCTAGCTTAGAAATGACTTTTTTGTTCATATTCTTCTCCCGAGCGTAGATACAGCCTTTTGTTCCAGTGCATTCGGGCCTTCCCGACATTTTCAACATCTTGAGCGCATTGCATGCTGGGAACTAACGAGAATTTTTGACAGTGCCCGTTCCTTCCCCCAATTGAAGGCCTCGGAGCATAACCATCCTATGTCGAATTTTGAGTCGTTTTTCGATTTTGCTTGGATTTGTCTGAATTTCTGTATGTGAACTGCAATTCGGTGGAAAAACATTGTATGGTATTTTTTTGACTGATTCATCCAGAATCCAGATATGCATTTTTTCTTACGTACACCAAGAACCCAACCTTCCATGGGAGTGGTTTGCAAGTTGCATTACATCTTCTTTCAATCGCATTGCAGTTTACATGCAACAATTCGGGCAAATCCAGGCAAAATCGAAAAACAACCCAAAATTCGACATAGGATGGTTATGCTCCGAGGCCTTCAATTCTTTCACATATAAACTAAGTCTACAGCCACTCCGACCTACTGCCAAAATTTCCTGCTCGTGGTCATCTTCAGAACGCAGAAATTCCAAAATATGTGGCGGTAGGTCGAGAAATTCATCAATAGTCGAGTCCCAAAGGTACTAAGTGTTCGACCGGCCAAATTCCCAGTTCGTCGAGTAACAAGCCAAATTCAACAACAAAGTACATCACCTTGCTTGATTCTTTGAGAAAGTGGACTCTTAGCTACCGTCACGCTTAATGATGCTCATCAGGCAGCCGCTAAAGATGAAAAATGGCTGTAAATTTAGCAGAAATCGCAAGCAAACCGAACTTGGGCCATTGTTGTCGCTTCACGGATAAAAAATAGCTACGTCAAAATGACATTTTCAGAAACCTTGAGCCTCCAGTGGCTTAGGACAGCACCACTTTTCCCTGGTAGTTCAAATAAAGAGTCACGAATTGCTATTCATCGTTTATAGGTGGAAAATCACTCCGAAAATGTAAAAACCTGTGGTAGTCAATGGGTTAATTAAATGACAAATGTACACATTTTAATCATGATCATACTTCTGATAATTTTAGGTAAGATTAGTCACACATTGACCATAAACTTTTGCCATGAGTTCAGGACAATGATGAGCATTTCCATGTTTGCAAAGGAAAGTACAATGTAACAATCGCATGGATACGTGTACCAACACTTTTCATCTCACACTTACAGCTGGCCAAAATGCAGAATGCATACAGTGTATGTTGTGGTTCAATTTTAATTTTCCTTTGTTTTGTACTCATTACCATACATTACCATACACAAGAACAAAGAAAATAAAACAAAACATATGACTGTACATGTGCCTCTGCTTTTTATCTGGATGTGCAAAAAAGCATTATTTGAATTATTTGCATGCCACACCTCTAAGGTAGACCCAGATTTTATCAATTAAAGTCATCACAACACAAGCATGTACATTGTACATTTAATAAAATTGTTTCACAGAGAAGACAGAGCTGGCACCCTAACACAAATCTGACCTCTTACAGACTTAAGCATAACACTTCTTATTTTCAAAAATACAATGTACAGTGTATGTTAACTTGAACTAATGTGAGAAAAGAAAAGCACATACATACAAGTACAGCAAAAGGGCCTTCATGTTGGGGTTTATATGTACACTGTAATTACTTGAGAATGGAAAGCCACAACAACAAAAGAGAAGCTGAAAGCCTAAAGGGAGTGTTTAAATTTGAATCTAATTACAGTGTACATAATTACTCTTAGACTTACACCCTCAATGCAAAGTCCACTATAATTTATAAGTAACATACAAATCTTTAATCCAAGCTAGAGATACAATATAGGCTTCTACTGCCCTCAACAATCAAACAATTATTTTGTGAAAGCAGGAGTTCAAAACAGCCAGCAGTAAAACGTAAATCTAAACAATATCAAAGAACATACATAAGATGGAGAGCTTCAAGATAACTGATGTTGAGTCTAAGTCTTCACTTTACATTAAAAAGATTTGTGACAAAATTTACCTTGCTAGTGGTTTCAGATGGTTCTTGTTGCAATGGGGTTTGTATGCTTCCCTCCTCTGATATTGGATTAATCAGTGAAAACTCATTAGTGGGAGAGATTTCTTCCTTTGGTTTACTATTGGCATCTTCTATAGTTTCCATTTTGTTTTGTGAAGGCATTTCACCATTTCCTGAAAAAGAGTGAATTACAGGCTGTAGATATCATAATAATATAAATCATAATGTGTTGTTGTAATAATAGTTCTGTGATAATTTTAAATAACTTATAGGATTACAATAACCCTAACAGAACTGTATACAATGTGCATTTTGTGCACCCTGAAATAGAAAAACAGAAATGATATACAGCTGTTAAGTGTACAGTTTTTACATCTTTAAAACTATGGCCTGCTGTTACAAGTACAGAATTGCACACCAGCAAAATTTATTGATGTATAAGAGTTAAATTTAATAAAACACACCTGTTGTTTCTGCTGAGACTTGACCCTCCTCCTAAAAGTTCAGTTCAGCAAATTAAGTGTCATTGTGGAATGAAAAAAACAAGGACATTACCATGATGTTTAAGTGTAGTTAATGCCAAAACATATATGCCATACATATATATATTTTAAAAACTTCAATCCCTCTCCTTCTGTACTACATGTACAGTGTACCAGTAAATACTGGTGCTACTTATACCCTGCAGTCATTAGAATAGAAAGACATTTTTTCCATCTACACTCATACTCTTTCAGGAAAGAAAAACCAACAAGCATCCCCTTTCTGACTCATAACTGGTAAATTTTACTCTAAAATTACTGACATTATTAATCATCCTAGAAAAACTGCAAGTTATTTTTCTGTGCCTTTGCAATGCACAATATTCTATTCTAAAGTACTTAGCAATTTTGTTGAAAACTAAACATGTTGCAGTGAGCAGATTGAGTAATGATTGTGAACATGTTTCATGAATTTTGTAGCATATCATTATTATCATGGCTTGACTACCTTCAAAAAGAAGGAATTGGGTGACTGAATCTTAGATCTGTAGAGTTGTGTTCCAACAGAATCAGTTTACAAATTGTATGTGACATATATTGGTACCAAGAAAACTTGGCAGTAAAAAATCTCTGAGTATACATTGTACAATGAATAAACCTACACTAAGTGTCAATAAAACTGCATGTCTCACTTTCAATTAGTAAAAACGACTAAGTTAACACCCAAGAAATGAAGTGATTCAAACTAGTTACCTAACTCATAGGAGCATAATACAAGTTTTAACACTTAAAATATGACAGTAATACCTTTTAGACATAAAAGAGATCTGTCACTAACTATTAGAAATAATCCTCATAACCGCAAGACAGAAATTCGACAATACATGAAAATACGTGTAGCCAAAATATTTTAGGAATTGAATGTTACAGTTTTTCCAGAGTGAAAGGTATTCGCATTCCAATTTAAAAACCCGTAATATAGCGTTTTCAACGGTAAAACTAAAAGCTTCAGGGAGAAAAAAATAGCATAATATGCCTTGCCTTGAACTTCGAGATTTAGAAGAACACGCTCATGAAAAGCTTGTATTGAAAAGTACGCTCAAGGCTTATCTCGCTATTTTTACTAAGAATTATGTAAACAAATACTCTTCGGTAGTCGAGTATAACAGAGAACAGCTGTCCCAAAACAATTTCTAGACAACCTCAAAATATGCTTAAAACAGTTTGGATTAATTCATGACCAAACTAAGGTAAATTTCCTGTATCGCTGACCCATTTCTGATGGTCTTTTGGGTGTTGTTTGGCCAGAAGCTTATGTTTTCATGTCAATTTCCATTGTTCGAAAAAGGAAAAAAATCTCGAAAAAGAATTCGGCCGCAGACCACAGGGAAACCGGGAAATTACTTAAACAACATTTGAACAAATTCCCCATCTAAGAGAATTATCAGTCTTTTACAGAACATGTCATGTTTTGTTGAAGAAATTAAGACAAAATTCGAAGGAAGTACTCACTTTTAGCGTCTCAGCTGTCGCCATCGTTGAGAATTCGAACCTCGATTCCATGCTGTTCATCATGCCCAGTCCACGATTTCAAAAGCTTTTTAGTTGATGACGTACAATAAAATGACCAAACTGCAAATTTACTACATATTCTGATCACGAATACTCCAATTCGATTAATATTTATACCACATCTGAGTATCTACACGATTTACATATCAAATTTTTCCCTAACTTTCACTTCGCGTGACCAAAATGGCGACCGTGGTGTCATTGGCGTCATTCATCCCCAGGCTTCCTGAAGTCACATTCCATAGCGAGGCTTGGCTCCAGCCCAATATCCAAGATGGCTGAAAAAACCCCTTGAGAATCTCAATTCTAGTTGCGCTCAGTTGGTAAGTAATCTGATGGTTTTACTCATGCAATGTGGCATTCTGCTATTAAGCTGTGACCCCCAAATATTTTTATTACGCAAATTGATTG
>JAEMWC010000676.1:445000-475000 GCA_016490735.1 Pachyseris speciosa
GCAAGCAAGCCAGATGATATACAGTAAACACCCGCATATAAGAACACACGATTTCGTAGGTCAGGCTGATTGAGTTCTTATATATCGGGTGCTTAGGGACAAATCAGCCTCAAAATGTTCTTAAAATGTTCTTAAATTTTTATTTAGTAATACTATCCAAACATGTTGCTAGAGGTATAATTAGCATATTTTAGGAAAATAAACTTGATAATTTTTGTAGGAAAAAAGTACTCAATACCAAAACAAGACAGCTTGACAGCTGATAGAGTTATGTAGTTATCTGACAGCAAACATAAACTTACATGTTTTGTAATTATTACACTTTTTCCATTTTATGAGAACATGTTACAATTTTCAGGCTGATCTTGTTCTTATAAAAATGGGGCTTTATTGGCAAAATTTCAGCCTGGTGTTCTTAATCCATTTGTTCTTATATGCGGGTGTTTACTGTACTTGCCCTGGCCAAATTTTGCTTGCCCTTGCAAAAGTGCAGAATTATAGAAACAACGATGACAAAATTATGTATAACATTTGCCTTTTTATTTACATCATGCAATACTCTGACTTATATATTTGTTTGTCACTTGAAAAGATGGTTAGCAGTGGTCTCGTGAATCGTAATGGACTCCAAATGACGTGAAGAGCAGCCATACACTAACTAATTTTTCTGGGTAATACTAATTTTGATGCAATCTTGCAAATTTTGCAAAACACTGTGCTCCCAGTTGCAACTGTTTGAATTGTGGACTCAGTGGATGCTGATGCACTGTGCACAAACGCCAGCCATAGTTGTTTGTTTGCCGCAAGGGCAAGAAGGTACGTTTGCATTCTTCCTTTTCATATCTCAACCAGGCTTCTTTTTCAGAAGCATCAGCTTCACTTTTCTTGCTCTTCACTGGTGGCGGCAAAACAACTTCCAAATATCAATCTCCACACCTCGTTTCGATCAGCTGTCGAACAACTGTCACATTTTGTGCAAATGCCATTCTTCAGAGAAATACCAGCGGTTAACTACATGAAAATTGAGCCTTCAATAATAAAGATGGCACTCGAAATTATGATTTCATTGCAGACAAAATTTGCATGTTATTCTTTGTTTCCTGAAAGTTCCAGTGGGACGAGGAGTGATCAGAGTGCATTTTACATGATACTGTAACATCATATAAAATTTAGAAAAGCTGTTATGGTAGAGTTAAAACTTCACTTGTCCAAATAGGACGAGTTTTGGAGTTAACTTACTCGTCCATAACACTTTTTGATCGTCTCGGACGACGGGACGACTGTGAATGTGGATCCCTGAGAAAGCCTGTAAAAATTCAGGCTTGTACGGGATTTGAACCCATGACCTCTGCGATACCGGTGCAATGCTCACAGTAGTGTTCATAACTGCAATGATCATTCACATATTCTATCATTTATCTGCAGTTGAAATATATGATTTTCATATATTCATTCTCATATAATAATAATAATAATAATAATAATAATAATAATTAATAATAATACATGTATATGTATATGTACGTGTGTCTCTTGATACTCCACATTTAACAGTACAGCTTATTAATTAAAATTTATTAACCCAAGTCCCAGGATTATTTTGCAATGGATGGAGCCCCGATGAAAACCATTTCCCATGGCAAAGCATCTGAAGGAAACTCCTCTCAGAACCGAGCTCATTCACCAAACAATGATTTCTCAGATGAAGGATATTCAGGAGATAGAGTAAGTTGCAAATTTAAAGCCGTCAGTGGTGAAAAAAGGCTCTAGTCAAAAAATGATTACAATTATACATGTATTTGTATGACTTATTGTACACTGTACATGTATTATAAGCATGCATCATACCTTAGTGAAAATAATAGCAACAATTCATGGAAGGGGTTTCTTCTTACAAAGAGAAGAAGAACAATAAAAATTTCATACATTATCTAATAGTTGGGTACATGTACACTAATGTTGCACTAATGAGTACATAACATTTCAAGGAACTATCTGTTTTGCCTTGTGCTTGATAACATGCTGATGGTAAACCACTTCTGTTACCACTAGCTTACTGTAAAATGCCGCTTATAATCCGCTCTCCCCCCCCCCCCCCCCCCCCCCACTTACAAGCTCCTCTGGTTATAGGCCCATCTACCGTACCTGTAAACAAAACAATACGTCCAATTATAAGCAAATTATAAGCGACCCGATACAAGCCCCCTCAAGCTTTTTTTGTTTTGAGAGATATTAAGCACTTTCTACACACTCTGTGCTATATGCACTTCAAACAGAGAATTTTAAAAATTATTGTGGAACAATAACTTTATTACTTCTTTTTAATTATCAACTCTTTATGCAGTAGAATCCTGATTTCTCAAACCTCCAAGGGAAATGAAAATTGGTTCAAGAAATCTGGAGTTTGAAACATTGAAGGTGGCATCATATTATGCTAAAATGCTGAGGTATCATTTTAGCAGGGGCAGTTATGCACATTTTCATAGAAATTCATCCTTTATGTTGTAAATAGAGGTCTTTATTTACAAACAAAACATAAAATTGTACACAATAGTTAAAAAATTAACACAAATTGCACTGGAACATCGGTACACTGCCTGTAGTTCCTGCACATATATTATACAGTGTTTCAATATTAGTTTACACCTTACAGAATTAACGTTCTTTAATGTAAGTAACGTGTGATAGCTTGTTGCCTTTTTGCAACCAAGAAACTTTTGTCTACAACTTTAACTTGTCCGGAAATGTTTATTTACTTCAACAAGCAGAATGTAACTAAAATCATCACTCAGTGGTGTGTAAATTTCCAAAGGTTCGAGTTATTGAGGGTTGGTTTTTCCCACGGGAGTTTTGAGTTATCAAGGGTTCAAGAAGTTGGGGGTAAAATTAGAGTGTTGGAGCCGAGAGTGTTGGAAATGACAACTGGTTTGAGTTATCGGAGGTTCGAGAAATCAAGGGTTCAAGAAATTGGGATTCTACTGTATAACTAAAACTTCATTTTAAAATACCATTAAAGCAACTTTTCAATGCTTTACTGTAGTTAATTGCTGTACAACACTGAACTAACAGGTGTTTTTTTTTTTTAAACTTAGTGTATACAATCAACTTAAGGAAGGGCCACTGTTATGATGTTGATCAGCACTGGTATAGCTTGTTTTGAAGTGCTTAAGTCAATTCCAGTTATAAGCCTCCTTGGATATAAGCCCCTCCTAAAACCCCTTAGAAAGATGTGTAAGCCCAGGGCTTATAAGCAGCAGTTTATGGTATGCATTTGGTTATGCATAATAATTATTACACTTGAACTTATGCCACAAGTATAATGAACCAACCTTTATTAATACTGTTTATAATACTCTGCTGCACAAAGATCACAAAGGTTATTTGCCTGATTTTGGAGAGCAGTAGTCACTTACTTGTAACCATATACATGTATACCATCATGAACTAAAACCTGTTTGGCTTCCAGGGTGACCCAAGTTCTCAAGGTGATCTACGATTACTGGAGGGAGAGAAGGTCCAAGCAAGTGGTTGGTAACATTCATTCATTTCTAATGTATGGTATACAGTTATAATAATCCAACTACTACAGATAGAACTGGGCTATTTGTTATCAAAGAGGACTCTTTACACATCTTGAATTTGACCCAACAAAGACTTAATAATAATGCATAAAGTGTAATGCAAGTGTCACGCTTCTCTTTTGGAGCTTTCAGTAACATTTCCATGAAAGGATTCAAAGTCATATACATGTTAACCCCACAAGTGGTTTATAATTCATTTTTCACATTCAGTGGTTCATAGCCATTTTGATTGATTTCTCTGACTAATTTTGTCCTCCAGCAAAAGAGGTGACCTACCTGTGTCCATTCACTGGGGCAGTGCGTGGTCTTCTTCAAATTACAAACTACAGACTGCACTTCAAGGCTGATGAGGTAAATGTTGTTTCCAAAAATAATAGAAAAAGATGCTTATCTGATTAGTTACAGTACTTTATATGCTAACTATATGTCATGTAACTTCAACTATTTATGTATTGCTAGCAATTGAAGAGGCTAGTGGAAAACCCTCCTAAGTGACTATTTAAGTCAAAAATTTTTTCGTCAAAAGTGCCTGATTTTTTGCATATGACCTTCAATTTACTTATTTATTTATATTTATATTTTACTTATTTAAATTGGCGAAAAAAACAGCAAGGCATTGTTAAGTTAGTAAATTGAAGGCCATATGCAAAAAATCGGGCACTTTTGACGAAAAAATTTTTGACCTAAATAGTCACTTAGGAGGGTTTTCCACTAGCCTCTTCAATTGTTTTTAAAGTTTCATCACATCTAACAATATTTTAATATAAAAGGTCACCAATGTGTGTCTAAGGAATAATTAGCTTTGTAGCAAAGAAACTCAAAGAGATTGAACTACAGGTATATACACTGTATATATCCCTCAGGGATTAACCAAATGATATATTTCACATCATGAATATTTTTCAGGATCCTCCTTTTACTGTAGAGGTTCCTCTTGGGACTATCTCCCGTGTGGAGAAGATTGGCGGCACCACCAGCAGAGGGGAAAATGCATATGGTTTGGAGCTGTTCTGCAAGGTTTAAATACTCTACATATTATAATGACTACTTTAAGGCAGTTTAACCTCATTAAACAATGACATTGCGAAGTGGATGTTGGGTTGCCTATGACACCATTTGGCAGCCAGCTCCCAGATGGTGACCTCTCCCATCACTGGCAAATCCTAGGAACCTAGATCCATGAGCACCAATGTACATGTTGAGCTAAAAAAAACAGTGGGGAAAAGAGGGGAGGGGAGGGCAGGGAACAGGCTTATCACAACTGGCCCAAAGATCATTGTCATGCTGAAAGCTGCATCTACATGGCTTGCATATACGTACTGCTGGCCATGTAGTAACATTAGTGCTCTTTGTTCTTAACTGTATGTTAAATTGCATTGAATATTGCATTTCTAAATTGCATTTAGAAACCTTCAAGTGAAGCTTGTTGAGTATTTTAACCCTGTATCTTTATTCATGAATATTTGAAAAAGTTGCATTATAGGCAGGCGATCTGAAATGCACAAACAGAAACCCAAATGCTCTCTTCTGGTTTTATTTTGCACATGTGACGACATGAGTTGTCTCATGTTGTGACAACATGAGACAACTCATGTCTTTCAAGTCTTTTTTATACAGTTCTGAATTTGAAACTGGGTTTTTCATTTTGTAAATCAGAAAATTTAACTGTTCCAGCCCAAGTGGGTGTTGTTATTTCAAGTATTCAAGTGTTTGTTTTATACTCATTATACATGGAGTTGTTTATTACAGATTGTGAGTTCAGCTGAAGACTGAATTGTGTGGCTGTCAAATTGAATTAAAATAATGGTTGAACAATAGTAAAGATGCTTAATGCATTTTACTTACTGAAACCATTATATACTTTACGTTTTCTTAGTTTTTGTAAAATAATATTGAATTTATAATTACCCGGGCTGCGCGCGTCTCGCGCGGCGCCCGGGTCTTAAACTACCGACGATTATTCTTTTTCGTCGTCGAGTATCATCCACAAATGGCACTTCCGGCGTTTCTGCGCAAGCGCTAACTATTTTTAACAACAGTGATGCGTGTTGTCACGTACGGGAAAATGTCGATTCATCTTGTGGCTTTTGAAGTCTGAACAAACAATATGTTAAGAGAAGTGTCTATGCGAATGTTTGCAAGTTCAACGGCGAGAAGAAAGCTTTTAACATGAGTAAACTTAATGGCAGATGGACTGCTTCAGGAGATTGCGAGTAGTCTCTAATTTTGGCGACGGATTTTGGGGCCACGTGCGCGCGCGAAGTTGCGAGGAGACGCGACGCGAGGGGAGCGCCAAAAATTAGAGACTACAGACAAAGGGAGTTTGACCTTTCCCGGCCGAGTGATTCGGAAGTGTAAATCTCATATCAACAGCAAGAATGATGCCTGTTGTCACGTATTGGAAAACGTCGATTCACCTTGTGTCTTTGAAGTCTGAACAACTAATATGTTAAGAGAAGTGTCTATACGAATGTTTGCAAGTTCAACAGCGAGAAGAAAGCTATTAACATGACCAAAATTTAACTCCAGATGGATTGCCGCCGTGTTCCCCGTATCGGGTGTCTGGAGAACTCAGACCTAGAAAACTCAGACCTCAGACCTAGAAAACTCAGCCCCGCCACCCCCCCTCCCCCCCCAAGTCTGGAAAACTCAGACCCCCTCAAAACTATACAAATTTTCAAAGTCAAATAAACGTGGACAAAATAAATTATAGCCGTTCAGTGCGCTGAAATGTTACACCGTCTATTTATCGCAGATAACAAACACTTCACGTTATTATAATCGGCTCCGGAGCACGAGACCTAGAATACTCAGACCCCCCCCCCCCCCACCCCCAAACTGGAAAACTCAGACCCCCTCACAACTATACAAATTTTCAAAGTGAAATAAACGTGGGCAAAATGAATTATCGCCGTTTATGAGGGGTTTGAGTTTTTACAGTTTGGGGGGGTGGGTCTGAGTTTTCTAGGTCTTGTGCTTGGGAGCCGATTATAATAACATGAGACGACAAAGGAGAAGTGTTTGTAAACAGTTTCACTCTGCTAATTAATTTTCTACTCACATTTCACCGAGACGTACTCCATTAACGTTTATGCGAAAAAATCCTACATCGTTCGATAAGCGTTTCCTTTCTCAAACAATTATCCATCGAAGCGAAAACAAGTGTGCTTAGTTTTTTTTTTGGAATCAATACACTATTTTTATCACCTTGCAAAAGGATAAACCTCTGTGGCCTAAAGGTCACTGTTCTTGCCTGTGACACAGCTAACCCGGGTTTGATGTCTTTTAGCTTTTTTAGTGGTATATATCACGGGCTTTATTTTTCTGTTTCTCTTTTTCTTGTTCTTTTAGAAATATTTTTTACAAGTGTTATAATTACTGTTCTCAATGGTTGAGCTGTATTTTAGAGGAATAAATGTTGATAGGGGTCTAAAGAAATAGACTCCAACACAAGCTAAACACAATGCGTCCGATGTAAGAAAGACAGACTTCCCTCTATTCTTTTGTTTAGCACTAAGTTAGGGATACAATACTGTTTTTTACAAGCCCGGGTTTAGGCTAATTGTAGCCTCTTGTTCAATTATAACTCAAATGCATGTCACATTTTTTACATCTATATGTATCCTGTCACAAGGAGTAGCTACATGTATTCCATGATTCTCTACTTTTTATTAATACATGTATCATCTGTGATATTTTATCAGACAGCAACTAAGCAACATTTCTCTGTTTGTTGAAATTATAAATCAAGATGTGCAAATACAATTTGAGATGTAGCATGTTTTTTTTTTCAGGACATGAGAAATTTGCGTTTTGCACACAAACAAGAAAATCACTCCAGAAGAGTTGTGTATGACAAGCTAATGGTATTACTTTACTTACACTTTTATTTGTTGTTGTAAATTAAATCCCCTCACCTTTATAGTATAATGCAATGTAAATCTTTATTTGTCGTATAAGTTAACCTAAATATTTATTCTTACATGTTACTCTATTTTTAGCTTGTGAATTAGGTTTTTTTCCCTTCTATTTCACCGCTGACTGTTTTTAGTATCCTGTATAGTCTATTGACTCCTAGGATTATTAAATATGTATGTATGTATAGTGACCTGAACACAAAATAGCTTCGCCATTAGAGAATTAAACAAAGTAACTTAGCATATTTTTCACCATTTGTGAGGTACACGTACATCTACATCTGGGATCCATATGTGAGCACCAAAAACACCAAACAAACAAGAGAAATAAAAGGAAGAACAGCTCAGAGAATAGGCAGGCAGTGGTTTGCAGAATCCTTTTTTGCATCAATGGGTCTGCAGCCAAACTGCATAGAACATGTGATGCTCAGTCCACACCACATGTTAGCTAGCATTTATGCCCAACATTGCATTAGGTTTAATGGTACTGTCCCTTGACAGAAAGACATTATGTTAGCTTTACAAGAGTTCAATCTCTGCCACTTGTTCAGTTGGGCCTGACTTATAATTTACATAAGGTAAATAATAATAATAATAATAATAATAATAATTATTATTATTATTATTATTATTAATAACTTTATTTAAAGTGCTACTACACTCACATAGAATTCCAGGATAGATAAAAAAATGCCATTATTTGCATTGTTTCTGGGGATATTTAAGTTTGAAAAATGTGTAAAATATACAAATGAGGGGACTGATGGCATCACAGACTCAATCTAATACAACATCAAGTATACAAATAGAGCTACATGTATCTCGGTCAATTTGCAGCAGAGACCATTGAAACTTGGTAGGCTAATTGTTCTACAGGCAGCACACCTACGGCTATAAAATAATCGGTTCCCATTGCAACTCACTCTTTTCCAGCCTCCTGATCCAACCTGATTTCAATATTTTAGTGATTTTTAGCTCCAAAAAAAAACCATGATGTATGGTAATGTATGATAATGTATGATAATGATGGTAATGTATGGTAATTAGCTTAAAACAAAAGGAGTCAAAAATTAAACCAAGGAGTCAAATATTAAACCAAGAATAAAATTAAACCACGCATAGACAATCTATACCCCTGGGTTTATGTTGGCATGTAATTCTTGGTCAGTGACTACTGCAGTTAACTGTGTTATGCAAATTTTGCATATTTGTAAATGTATTAACCAAACCAAAATCCCATGATTTAGTCTGATCCTGGGATTAAAAATGCTTATTGTAGATGCCTGATACTGTACATATAATTTTTATTTATGATACATGTATAGAATAAATGATTACAGTACAATTTCCAACTGTTTCGTGTTTGTGTTAAATTATCATATGCATGTGTGATACAATAAAGTTATTAATAAATTATTATTTCTGTGAGTGATCATTGCAATTATGAACACTACTTTTTTTAATAAGCAGTAGCAAAATAAAGTTGCAGTTCAAATATATGATTATAATTATACATGTATCAACATTCATTTATGTATCACTCACAAGTTATTATGAACCAACAGAATGACCAGCTCCCAGTTGGCTTGTTAGCTCAGTTGGTAGAGCACTGCATTGGTATCGCAAAGGCCATCGGTTCAACTCCTGTAAAAGCCTGACTTTTTTCAGGCTTTATTGCCACCACTGCTAATGTAATGTTCATAACTGTGATGATAATTCACATCTTCATTCTTTAAATCCACAGTTCAAATATATGATTTTCATTTATTTATTCTCACAAATTATTTCTGTAGTAATTGTGTAGAAAAGTTAGTATTGAATACTTTCAGGATTGAAAAAAATTTATTGCCACCCTGATTCCTTGTTTTTGATTGTGTCCTGTTCAGGTGTATGCATTTCCTGTTACAAATTCAAAGGTGAGCAAGAAGTAATCTTACTCCTGTAAAACAAGTTATCACATGAACCTCAACTTGTGCCAGCATTGACATGTACCTGGATATTGCAAATATGTGTTATTAGTATATACCACACGAGTGAATAGTGCTTTTTGCGCGCTCTGATCGGTTAACTCAGAGGTGATTAGCAAGTACTATTCACCTCCGAGCAGCCGGCGCACGAGATTTTACAATTTCCAACCGCTTGTCGGTATATTGTCACACATAGAATAATGTTTTGGTCCGCTAATTCAGCTTGTATGGTACTAAAAGAATTATTCACAGAAGTGGAGGTGAAAGTGGTGGATATTTACCTCGCCGCTTTGCAGCTCGGTAAATATCCACCACTATTCACCTCCACTTCGGTGAATAATTGTTTATTATTCTACTACAGCCATCTTTTTGCAGCCTTTAAAATAACATAATTATTTGAAGCCAGAGTCATTATTGTAATAAATTAATATTCAAACGAAAAAAGGTAAAGAAACTTTATTTATACACAGTTACAATTTAAAGCTACAAGCTTGTGGGGCCGTGTGGGAGAAATGTTGGCTTTTGAGGAGAGTGGAAAACTAGAGTACCCAGAGAAAAACCTCTTGGAGCAGAGTACAGAACCAACAAACTCAGCCCACTTATGACGCCGAGTCCGGGAATCTAACCCAGGACACATTGGTGGAAGGCGAGCACTCTCACCACTGTGCCAACCCTGCTCCCCTATTCTGTACTAACTTGTAGAGTCAACAGCATTCTCATGTTCAGTTTTTTTTTTTTTTTTCAGCCTTTCTTTGCATTTACGTACAAAGAGAGATTTGAAGTTAATGGCTGGGATGTTTATGATCCCGAGAAAGAGTTTCAAAGACAGGTATAGTTTTAATAGGATCTGACTTAAAAATTTCATACTTGTATTCTTCGCTTAAAGTCAAGGCTAAATTATTGCTGATTCAGAAATTAAAAAACATGTATCTTATATGACACAGTTGTAGATATAAGAAAAGCATGATCACAAATACAAAAATGTAATAATTATTGTGTTAGACCTCTGACTGCAGTCATGCTTCCAATTTTACTTTATAGAAATGTAAACCTTTAAACATGGTTTGTATCCTTGCCAGGTGTAACACTCTAGGGAGTAGTAATAATTGCAGGTTGGCAAGAAAAGCCAAAAAAAATTGAGACTCTAACACATCCTAATAAAGGAAATTCAAGACTGTGAGACCTGTGAAATTTGACTCAAATTTTGCAAGATTTGTACATGTACTGTGTTAATTTTCACCAACCAGTCACCGCCCCTTGCGCACTTTAGATATTGTAATTATCTTGATAGACAGTGGTGTGTATTATTGATATAATTGACAAGAATGTGTAGACAGCTGTCAAATTATCAGTATTTTAAAGATGGTTCCCACTTACATTACAGAATGTGCCTAATGAGTGTTGGCAAATCACTAGGATTAATGAAAAATATGAGTTATGTGACACATATCCTGGTGTGGTAAGTACTGTTTTACAGTACAGTCAACCTTGTCATTAATGGAATGTTGGAAATTAATTTAAAAAGAGCATGTACATAAATTATTGATAATATTAGTGTGAAACAGTAACAAGTTGCAATAGTAAATCCCTAAAAAGCAGCTCAAGTACACTGTAAGGACAAACATGGTGTGAATGTTGCATTACCATGCAGTGTTGTTGTTGTTGTTGTTTTTTGTGTGTGTGTGTGTTTGATCTCAGTGGACATCCTGTATGCCTCTTAATAATGCTATGGCTTGATTGGTTGAGATGTTACAATTACATTCAATCTGTTTCAGATTGGATAAAACACTTTTTTATCTAGTGTATACTGTGTGCTCAGCTCTCCCAAGTTGGCCACCACCATGTGCCACTTGGTAAAGTTCAGTTTTCTGTCTCAAGGACCCTTTTGTCGTCACACTCACTAAGATTTTAAATCATGACCTGAGCAAAAAAGTCAACTTTACTCTGTTCATGACTATGTACACTACCACTCGGGTTATGACTTGAAACAACAATGAATGCCATCAAAACTTGTCACTGATGCTAGTAACAGTCACCCCAAAGATCACTGTTTGTCAAGTTGACATCATTCTCAGGCAGATTCACCCATGTTATACAGAGTGGAAGCCCATGTAAGGTGAACACTGCTCTAAAAGGGGTGACACACTAGGCAATTTTATACGCCGATTGCCGGCAATCGACGAAAATCGCCTAGTGTGCCCGGTGCAGCGATTGCCACGATCGGCGTATAAAATCGCCGGTATCTGACATGTCAGTTATTGTGTGCCCATTCCCACGACTTTATACACTCATCGCGATTTTATCACATGACTTTTCGAAACGGCCAACAAAAACGGAGAATGATGCCCTCAACGGAGCCTGGGAACAAAACTGGAGTGGCAAATCGCTGCGATCGGCGAAAAAATGCAGCTAGTGTGCCTGCATCGATTGTCAGCAAAATTTGCTGGCGATCAAATTCGCTACGATCGGCGTATAAAATCGCCTAGTGTGTTGTAGGCTTCAGACGCTAAAGCTCATTCCAGCTTAGCTGAATAGTTCATAGCCTGGGATTGAGTGGCTGTGCAAGTGATTGTGGGATTGTTTTGAAGACATTGAGCCTCAAAGCAGATAGAGATGGTACCGAAGATGTCTGCTTTACAGAGAGTTCTGTGTTGGTATCAGATTAGGCACCTGTATCTGCTCTCTGTTGAGCATAAAGTGTACCGTATATTATTTTAGAGTTAGATTCCTGCCACTCTGTAGCGCTATAGCTTACACATACATTCACAAGTAATAGCTTAAGTTTTAACATTGATATTTTGAATTAAATCCGTTCAATTTCTAGTTTGCAGTACCGGCTTCTGTTACTGATGAAGATTTAAGAAAAATTGCTGTATTTCGCAGCAGAGAAAGAATACCAGTAAGGAAGCATTCATTTGTTGCTTGAGTTTGCCCTGTTTTTAAGTACATGTATTAAAACCTCACTGTAAACCCTGCTGTCAAAGCCTGAAAATGTTGTTTAGTACAGTACTGCATTTCGTATCTGACAAACAGACTTTATGTTAAATAAGAACTAATAATGATATATGGATTGATTTGAATCCTCAAGCCCCCGACTCCTTACACCCTTTCCATTAACAGTGTTTAACTAATTCTTTGTGTAACCATTAGTTCAAGTCTGCAGTCTGTTTATCTTTTTGATTGGTTGTTAGGTCCTCTCCTGGTTGCACCCAAAGAATTCAGCCTCCATCACTCGTGCCAGTCAGCCCAATGCTGGACTTGTAGTAAAAACCAGAAACAAGGACGATGAAAGATATTTCCAGGTACCATAATGTGTGGACTCTGGATGTTGCCTCTTTCACACATGTGGCTCACCAACGTGTTCCCAAGAAAAAAATATTCAGATCTGGCAAGCTGCAAACAGCTGCCGAAAGCCCTTCTTTCAACAGAGGGCGGTAGCTTTTCTTATCACAGGTTTTTCGAAGGCCAATTTTGGACTAGCCTGCGTCGCAGACGTAACAAAACCCCGGTTAGTACCGTCTGCGAAGCAGCGCCAAATTCCTTGTTCTGTACCAGAATTTGAGTACGCGTTATGATTGGCTCGTCAACAAAAGCCTTTTGTTGACGAGCCAATCATAACGCGTACTCAAATTCTGGTACAGAACAAGGAATTTGGCGCTGCTTCGCAGACGGTACTAACCGGGGTTTTGTTACGTCTGCGACGCAGGCTAATTTTGGACGTGAACATCACACGAAGCATTCAAACCATGTGAGAAATAAAACTATCAACAATCAATATTTTAAATGAGATCACACTCATGCTTTGGTTGGATTAGCCTGCTCCAGGCGTTTAGATAGTAAACGGAACGCGATGGCCGGAAAATGGAGGGGGGCTTGGGCTTCCCTCCGCCCATCCCAAGCCCTCTCCATTTTCGCCGCTTTTTTTTTTTTTTTTTTTTTTTTTTTTTTTTGCCTCGCTCTGCCGGTAATGTTGCTCCCTGTTTGTTATCTGAACGCCTGGAACAGGCTACGGTTGAATGATTACAACATTCAAATTTTTGAAAGTTTGAAGTGAATAGTGCAATCCGTTGGCAAATAATCAAAACTATTCTCGACTAATAGGCGGCACGTGTTGAGTATGTTGACAGTAAACCTATTGTTTTGTGGTGCTCCCGTTCCCGTTGCCGTCCTCGTTGCCCTTTTTCGCGGGAAAGTCTAAAAATCGAAAGACGGGAAAGACCTATTTAAAGAAAGTTTTACAGGCGTTCCGTCCCGCCGCCCGTCCCAAGCGAAGCCCTTTGGCGAATGCTTGGAACAGGCTACTCCCCTTAAGGTATGAACAGCCACTGTTGTTGTAACACTTTTTCTTTCATTTGTTTGTCCAGGCCATTTTGGATGCCAATGCAAGAGGTCATAAGCTGTTGATCATGGATGCAAGACCTAAGATAAATGCTCTCGCTAATCAGGTACAGGAAGTATTCGGAATTCATGTAATGCACTGTGTGAACGTGTCTGCTGCCTTTCCTTGCATCAAGGTACCACGGAAAGCCGTAAAAATGTAAAGCGAAAATTCATCTTTCAAATTAGCACATTTAATCCCCACGGTATCAACGAACGTTTTTCCTTCAATTAATTTATTCCTGTTTTTCACGTTACCACGTTACCACCACTAGTGTAGCTACATCTTCTGTATATAAACCATACACAACCCACAATTCCTCAATTCGCTCTGACGAAGGGCTAACGCTCGAAATGTCAGCTTTTTCTTTTATCTCTTCACGGTGGTCAATTTGCATTACCGTGCATCTCCGTTGATAAACCAAATTTAAGAAAATTAGGTGGAGCCTGTGATCAGCTTCAGTGAGAGCTTGAGGGAAGCTTCCTCTATTACCTGGCTCATACAAGAGTAAAGAAGGAAACTTAGGTGTCCACATGGCAACCTACTGTTATGATCACTAGCTGTTTTGCTTTTCCCTTGTCCATCCTGTAAGAACAGAGAGACTGCTTATACATCAAGAATACAAAATCACTGGAGACGAACCACCAAAGGCTTCACAAGTAGCAGTAAGACGAATGATTATCCACATGTGGGGCCAGAGATTATAACACTGATACAATCATCACAATAAGAATTATTAATCATTTCAGGTCAAAGGAGGTGGTTATGAGGTACAGGAGAAATACCAAAACACAGAGCTTGTTTTCTTGGACATCGCAAACATTCATGTCATGAGAGAAAGGTACAGAGTACATAAAATTTTCCCTCTTTTTCCTCTTTGATGCTGACTCTTCAGTCTGTGGACAAATTTCCAAAATGATAGCTGGTGAGAAGAATCTGTTGTCGATGATCATCTTTGACTGTTACCTCTTAGCCTGCGTAAACTGAAAGATATCTGTTTTCCAACCATTGATGATGTTCGCTGGCTCACGAACCTGGAAGGAACACATTGGCTGGAGCACATCAAGGTAAACTCACAACAGTTTCAATTACAGTTTTACTTTTTATTCTTTTGAAGCTTTCTAGCCAACTCCTGCCTGCTTTAACACGCGCTTGAGGTTCTAATTTAATAGGAAAACTCAACAAAATTGCTGTGATTTTTCAGAGCGGTAGTATTTGATTGATGATTACAGTCAAACCTCTATTAAGCGGTCACCCTCGGGAATGAGCCAACAGACCGCTTAATAGAGGTTGACCGCTTAAAAGAGGTTTTCCACAATGTAGTATATAATATGGCAAAATGGAAACTGTACCATATATACAGTGTATTGCATCGGTTAACAGCAACAGCAAGGAAGGAAGTTCACGCCTATAGCTCTAAGATTCTAATGTTGATTCTAAGGCAATCGTCTTTGTTGCCACTCAACATGAGCCAATCTTACGCTGATCATATGTACCTCAATATTATGTCGTTTGATGAGCTGTTAAAAAGAAACTGGACATGGTTTGCGTATAGTGGTGTCAAAATATCGCATGATAACTGACAACATGACCACTTAATGGGGGTGAAATACAATAAAGTTAGCCAATTGGGAATTCTGAATGGTGACCGCGTCCGCTTAATAGAGGTGACCGCTTAATAGGTTGAATTTACAGTAAATAAGGGGACCGCTTTAGGGGGATTTGATAAGTGACCATTTAATAGAGGTTTGACTGTATGAAGGAGTTGCAGTTGGGTCCCGAGGCTTCCTACCGAGTTGCAGATGGCTTGCGCTTCAGCTCCTTGTTATTGCGTCCATTGTTTTGGCATTTCCCCCCCCCCTACCCCCTACCTCCCCCCCCCCCCCCCTTCACTCATATCAACAAACAACTTGCTTAGTGGGAGTTAAATATGTAGCTTTACTGCCAACACATTTTGCGTATTTCTTACATGAAGTACTATTTCAGGTCATTCTTGTTGGCGCAGTGAAGATAGCCGATGCCGTGGATAGATGTCGAACCTCAGTTGTTGTTCATTGTAGTGATGGGTGGGATCGGACATCACAGGTAAGCATACATGATACATTTACTATGATCTGTTCCAGAGAGCCTCATTGAGAAAACTCATGAAAGTGGGGTTACAATAATAAGCAGTCACACTTTGGTAATCAAGTTATGTTTTTTTCCTGTTTTTTTTTCTTTCTGTACGAAAAATGATTATGTTTAACATCGCTCAATAATGCAAAAGCCATTATGACAGTTCGTGAAAAATTCCGGATGTAAGTAGGATTAAGCGGGTTACACCAGCAGAGTAAAATCAACAGATTTCGGACTTGGCAAGACTCATGAGAAACAGCTCCCGGGATAAGTAGCCTATGAACAACCGGGCCACTTTTCGAGGACAGCGATCTGAGACTAGAAAGTGAAAAAAAACTGACTAGAGACGTAATCTCCCGTTTACTTTCTTTCTGTCTTCAGCTGACCGCGCTGGCAATGCTTTTGTTGGATCCTTACTACCGAACCATTGAAGGTTTTGAGGTGATTATCAACTGTATTCTTGCTGTTTATTGAAATGTGTGTGGAATTTGTATCTTGTTTTTATTGAAATTTCTGGCCTTACTTTCTCAGGTTCTTATCGAGAAGGAATGGATCAGTTTTGGGCACAAGTTTCAGCAGGTAAAGATAGTGACGATGTTGACAGTTAACCGAAGGTAAAACGTACAAGTCAACTGCGAACAAGTATTTACGAACACGAACAGTTTGTTTTGCAAAAATAGCGGTAAAAATGTCTTTTATTTCGTTATAAAACAAACTTAATTCCTACTCAGACATCACGGCCATTTTTAGAAACTTTGCTCCCTCCACTTGCGGATAGTTGACAATGTATAGTACCGGTTTTGTTAAGATTTTCCTGGGACCGCTGGATGTGAGCGCTTTTGTCATGGGGAGGGAAGTGTTTACAGTAACTGTAGGAAAAGCATTTTCTCTCTTTTCTAATTCATTTTGTTTTATTTTCAAGTGACATTCGTGTTTTGTTATTGCAGCGGTATGGCCACGGAGATAAGAATCACGCGGATGACCAGCGCTCGCCAGTTTTCCTTCAGTTTATGGACTGTGTGTGGCAAGTCACAAAACAGGTTTATTTCTTCCTCTCCCTCGATTTTATTTTTCCTAGAACAGTGATTTCGTTTAGGTACCATTATGAGAAACCTTGTCTGCCAATTGTTTCTTACAGTTTCCATGTGCGTTCGAGTTCAATGAGAATTTCTTGATTACCGTGTTGGATCATCTTACCAGGTATGATTCCCAAACAGGGTCAGTATGTAAACTTAACTGTAATGTCATCAAGAGTACGTAAAAGCCACAGTTGGGGTAACAAATACCAGTCGTTAGACCTACTCTTAGCAATGCGGTCAAGAAAAAACGTTCTCTTTTTGTATCGCTAATCGTTGGTTCATATCCACTGATAGAAAAGGCACTGTCAGTGTTATAAAATCCGTAGTTAACCGTCTTGCCTCAGTTCATGGAACTGATTAACGGCAACCGTCGCGATTGAATTGACGTCTCTGCCATTGTCTTTTCTAGCTGCTTATTTGGTACTTTCCTGTATAGTTCCGAGCTCCAAAGAGTTAAAGAGGTAAGATTGTAATGTTAATCAGTGTTTTCAAACGTTGTATCATCATCATCATAAGCTTTATTTAAACACGGTATCAATTCATATGTACCAAATAAAATATGCTCTTCCATCGAGCCGTGTATTTACAATTAAATCCTACAGTAAAAGAATCACTATGTAAAATAATAAATCAGTAAAACTACAATGTGGAGCGATTGCTATGAAAACATTAGATTGTTGTTATAAATAGAAATAGTTTGCTGGCAGGGATTCCTTAAAAATTGTTTGATTTTTAGCTTGAGTCGGAAGACTGTTCCAGGGTTTTGCACCACGATAGTGAAAACTACCTTCCCCTGCTCAGTTCACGTCCTCGGATCAGATACTCACCTCGTGGGTTTACATTAGAGGATCTCGGAATGCCTCCTTGTTTTCATTTTTTCTCTCTGTTATTGGTTTACAGGAAGTAAGAATGAAGACCGTTTCTCTGTGGTCCTATATCAACACTCGGGTAAGTTTATTTGTTGGTGTTGTTTTCCCACCGCCTATTTATAAACTGTGTGAGTGAGAGAACTTGTCTGTCTCTATTTTGGTCTATTCGCCACTTCCACATCTCCCATAATGCATTCTGTTTGCCCCCCAAAACTTTGCATAACAATTGTTTTCAATTTCTCTCGGGACTTAAAGTCGTCCCGAGAGAAATTGAAAACAATGGTTATACAAAGTTTTGGGGGCAAACAGAATGCATTATGGGAGATGTGGAAGTGGCCAATTACGGTTGTGGTTTGCGGGTTTTCAGGGGAAACTAGGGACTTTAAGCATCGACGACGGGAACGGCAACGGCGACGGAAAAGCCGAGAAAATACTGGGGAGAGGACGCGGTTGTGGAGTGAAATTGGAAGCAGTTAAGCAGCCGCCGAAGACGCCAACTTCTCTCGAAATACTCCTTCGCGTTCAGCCATTTTAATGATGGTGTGACCGATGTAGATTTTTTACTGTTGTACAAACTGAATACGTCAACAAATCAGTGCTGCAGAACGACAAGCGTTTATCGGAGATTAGATATCACATCTTTAGCCGAGGTAATGTAATAAAATAAAATAAAAATAAAAAAATCACCAATATATTACCTAGAAGTAGCGACTAGATTAACATGAACTCAATTGAAATGTTCTGCATCGAAGGCCGGGATTTGCGAGAAACGCTTTAGCAGTACGAGCATGCATGTCAATTTCCATATCTTTACATCTAGGAATTTGAACTGAAAACTACGATATGATAGAGAATTTTGGACGTTAATTTTGAGCAACACTGATGACTAGTTATTTTTCTCGGCCAGGTTTAGTGTAAATTAACAGCTCTAGTATGTCTTATTTCGAATGCGAAAAAGTAATGTTAGAGAGAACTGTCGATAAACAGTGTGAGACTCGCAAATCATTTCTAATTTCGGAGGCATCGGCGCTAGCTTTTTGTTTTGAAACAGCCGACTGATGAAATTTTTTAAGCTTATAGTTTGGGGAAGAAAATCAGGCAACAACTCAATGATTCAATTCCTTGGTATCTTAAGGTATCAATCCATATTAAAATTATCAATTTGGGGGCAAAAATTGAGCTAAAATATGAGAAATGCTACTCACGTTTTCACTCAACGCCAAACTAAGCTTTCTCACGTCGGGCCCCGAAGCAGAACGTCAAAATATTTCGCGCCAGACATGCGCAATACGACATTTGGGTTTTCCCTCAGAGTCTCACGTCCCCGTTGCCGTTCCCGTTGTCGATGCTTAAAGTCCCTACTGTAGAGGAACTGGAACCTTTAAAAATAGGGCTAGAAACGAGAAAAGAACGGCATTTGTGGAAGCGGAAAAGGTATCGGACGTTACAGTTGTGGAAGCGAAAAGGCTTCACCATCAGTTCTTCTGCTGTCCACCCCCTCCCTTCTACACACGCTGCCGATAGTACTATAATCCGGCCTGATCGTCATTTCTTCATGCAGTTAGTTGGTTCTGAACTACCACTTTAAGCTCTCGCTTGTCATGTTCCTTTATTTTAAAGAGGTAGTAACGTGAGATTGATTAACAACAGTGATGTTTTAGGGCGTTTTTCACCTGATTTGTTTTTTTTTTTTTTCACATTGCAGGTTATGGAATTCAGGAACCCTTTGTATGCTCCGCATCTTCACCAGCATGTATGTACACGGGAATTGTCTTCATTATGATTAATTTGTGACAAAGTTTCCCTTTCTAATATTGAGAAATGGTTTACAATCGTTGCCATGAGTTTTGTTTGACATTGTTATACGTATATATTTGTGTACCATGATAAGTCATCATTGTGGTCACTCGTGTCCCCTTATGGTTTTCACCAGGTGCTGTTTCCAGTTCCAAGTATGAGAAGACTGGATTTGTGGACTCGTTATTACATTCGATGGAATCCGACCATGCAACCTCAGGTCTGTGGTCTTTTGTACGATGATTTGATTGATTCTTGTTTCCTATCTTGAAACTCACTGAGAGTCGTGAAATTCTTGCCTCCAGCGGTACTTTATGTTACTTTCTGAATTCAAACTTTTCGTTCAAGTGAAAATGCAATTGGGGTGGGGGTAGGGGTGGGGGTGGGGTTAGGGATGGGGGTGGGGGTAGGGATGGGGGTGGGAGGTGTTGGTGGGGGTAGGGGTGGGGGTGGGGGTAGGGATGGGGAGATATCAAGAAACGAAGATTTTTCGGGCCGCAAGGCCGCACCTTTTTGCGTTGCTGGTGCATTAAAAATGTTGAAAACACTCGAGGTTTTTCATTGATCATATAATCAGATATTCTTTGTACTGTATTTGCTTCAACATCCGTTCGATTTTGTTGAACAAGTTTCAAGTTTATTTCAACTCTTTTACAAGTCGATAATTCTTGGTGGACTGGGCCGCAAATAGCTTTACAGCTAATCGAGGCGGACCAGTCCTCAAATATTACTATTATAAATATTAATATTATTATTAACATGTTAAAAAATATTAATATTATTATTTAACATGTTAAATGGAAGTTGAATCGATGTTGAATGAGTTTAAAGGCGTTTAACATCCATTCAACATTTGTTTTGTTATCCCGGATGTTGAACGATGTTGAAGCCGTTTGCCACCCGCTTTCAACGTTGTTAGGTATGCACGTGCGCACTAATTGGTCTCTTAAAGACGTATCCATAGTAACAACTGCGGGACTGAATACCAGGCCTCTCGTGGAAAAAAGAATTGTTGAATCAAATGTTAATGTGTTGAAACCGGCGTTCAACGTCGCTCAACAGGATGCAACAAAATAGAACGGACGTTGAAGAAAATGTTGAAGCCGTTTTTGCCCGGCTTTGATTAAAGCTGAAAGTGAACGTATGTTGTTCGTTTCCAGGAGTCAGAGGAACAGAGAAGCCGAGAGCTGCATTTTCTTTGCGAGCAGGTAGGTACATCATCGTCCGCTTGTTAGCGATGCCGTTTTTAAATTTGGAAAGCTAACTTTAGTGAACAATTTTTGCGTTTGGTTTCGCTTCACTACCCCCCCCCCCCCCCGTGATTGACGAAAAAAAAAACCGCGTACCAAGTCAAACCAAAACCAATCGTGGCACGCTTGCACGCTTTTTTCCGCACTTGTTGTCATTTCATTTATGTGTATCTGTTCCGTGTTCTGATTGGTTCATTGTGTTGTTTGTGTTCGCTGTGATTCCTGATTGAGACACCTGAAGCTAAAGAAACCGCCACTCTTTTCTCCCCCGCGGGTATCTGCGACTACTTTCCATGGGAATGCATAGAGCTTATTGGTGTTGTTTTTGTTAACTGTATTAGGCTATTTCAGGGAAGGTGCTTGTTCGAGGGAGAAGGTATTTTAGTCAGCTAAAAAAAATTATCAAGCGATAAGCAGTTGTAGAGTAGACACACCCTAATGAGTCCTTTTAGGTCTATACATTCCTGATGTTCCCATTTCGTTGACCGTCTTCGTTTAATATCTGATTTTATAATGCGCTACTTACCTCATTTGCCATTTTTTGTCTTTAAGCTTCGTCAAAAGTGTGAAGAACTCGAGCGAGAAATTTTGGCCCGAACGTCGGTAGAGGTACCTTCCACTCCTGACGCCAATTCTGTCAACAGCAACCAATCACAGCAGTGGGCCCAGTCCTCGGCTGTTTGAGTCCAGCATGACTTAATGCAGTGCCTGGAACTCTGAGAGCTTAAATCGAAATCATTCTTGACCATCGCAGGGTACTCTGACAATGGTTTGCGTACGCAAGGAATCCAGCAGATTTATGTTTGAAGACAGTGCTGTATTGAAAGCTTGATTATAACTCATGCAAAAGATAGAACCTTGAAGGTTAAAATTTGAAAATGGTTTTCGAATTCGTTATATTAAGCGACATAAAAACTCAAAACGATTAAGGTCAGAGATTCCCTCTGCTCGTCGTAAGAGTCTCCTTGTGACACCAAATTCTTTTCTACCCTCGTAGGATTTTAATGTTCTGCTGGTTTTCAGGCCTTCACCAGATGGCAGAAGAAAGGCTCGTATATATTTTAATTACGGTTTTTATTATCCTTTTCGTATTTCTTCCTCCAACTAACTGAAGAAGGGAAGCATGAGACGTGTGAACAGTGGTTCGAGTTACCATGGTTTCACCTCAGGAAAAAGGGCTTTTTTCATTGGACGACGGTCAACATTCCACATCATTTTAAATGCTTTTATTTCCGCTTCGTTGCTGCTGTTTTATTTCTTTAGTGCAGAGCAAAAGTATTCTTATACCTTATCGTTTGAATCCAACAACTTTGAACATATTTTCGCGCCAGGAGGGTAACAGTCCGTGAGTTTCCCAAGAAAACAGGGAAAGGTTTGAAAAATAAATAGTGTGTCGAAGCCAAGGGCGCGTCTTGGAAACCTCGATAAGCCACCCCGGATCCGTTTCTTAGTTGGAAATTCTCAATGTAGCGAAAACTATAAATCCATATGAATATTGCAAAGCTCTGAAAAATCAGTTTCGTCAAATGTGTCTTTAGAAACGCACGTCATAGCCAATAGTTTCTTTTGTCAAGTAGTGCTTAAAACTTTTATCTGAGCGAATACTGGACCCTGCAGTTACTAAAATAAATAAATGAATGAATAAATTTGGAAGTAGTCGTCGTTTAGTTTTAACGGAGCTAATACAGTTGTTTCCTATTGTAGTTCTATTGTTCAATCGTAGTTAGTTACCAACAGCTATAAGCTTGACTCAGATTTAGAGCGAACTGTGAGATTTTAGTTTCTTGATTAAAGCAAAAAAGTTCTTTAACTGTCACGTGGCAATAAGCGAAATGGGCAATTAAGAATTACTGGCAGAAGTTTTTGACGATCTTTTGCTTGTAAAGTTAATATAATATATGAGAAAAAAAAACCTTTTCTATTGTGTCCACACTTTTGTACTGTCACTGCGCCTGTTTTACTCAATCCTCAAGTTTACACCTGGGACATAACCGACGAGATCCTCTGCCACTAGTGCTCAGTCTGTTCAAGTGGCTTCAGTCTACCCTCTGTCATTAGATTGCTACCGATAAGCCACATTTACTAGAGTCCGACTAACCGCCGACCGGTTAGCTCAGTGGTAGAGCACCGGACTAGCGTGCGGGAGGTCGCGGGTTCAAACCCCGGCCGGACCAACACTTAGGGTCTTTAAATAATTGAGGAGAAAAGTGCTGCCTTTGTAATAACATCTGCAAATGGTTAGACTTTCTAGTCTTCTCGGATAAGGACGATAAACCGTAGGTCCCGTCTCACAACACTTGTACCTAATAATCTGTGGGACGTTAAAGAACCCACACACTGTTCGATAAGAGTAGGGGACGTGGTTCCCTCTCTACCTTTCATCTGTCTTTGACTTTCACGTGTGGGTTGGGTGGGTGGGTGAGATCAAATATGGACTGATAGCGGCAGCCAGAGGCGCCTTTACAGGCTGACGTCCGATCTCACCTCAGAGAAGCACTGTAAACTATCCCTGAAAAGCCCCGACGGGGAGAGGATAAGTAAGTTTGTATGTATGTATGTATGTTTTTCCGTATGAGAACTAATTATCACCCGACACCCTCCTACTATCCCCGGTACATCTTTATTGTAGCTACCTTGTACTTTAATTAACCTTAGATGCGGAGGCCTCATATCCGATCGATTCACTCCTTAATCCGCCAGTATAGTAATAATTGTTTTAAAATCAGAAGGGAAAGGGCCAAAGAAAAGAGTTTTGGTAGAAACCACACTCGGGGTACACTGTATGTTCCACCTTATTCGATTCTCATTTCGAAAGTGGTCACAACGGTGCCATTAAGACGTTCTCGTACCTAAGTCATGTGACAAACTCGTGTTATACAAGGTTAACAGCTTGATAGTTCTTCTAAAAGGTATTGAAAAACTCGCATTTTAAGCGTCAAATAGTTGAAAAGGTTGGGGATATTTAACACTGGTACGATGTATCCAAGTTGAAGCATTCGATCCTTACTATCCTTCGATTTTGTTGGGTATCAGGAGCAGCCGTTATTTAAGCGCCACTGACGAGTAGTGCAACATTAGTATCCCTGTTCTTCAGTTCATTATTGCATGTGTGAACATCCCTAACTCTTGGTACAGTTTGTACTTGCACGTGCACTGAGCTCATGGTTTTAGCGCAGACCGACACTAATCAACCTGTTATCAAGGTTCGTATTACCACTGATGTTAAAAGCTACTCCTCTCCGTTTGTCGCCAGAGGTACGAAAGTATGGGGAGCGGTTATCGCCCCTCCAGTTACCACAACCCTTGTATTGATTAGTATAACCGGAAACCATGAAACCATAGAGGTGTTCATTTTCACAGATCAACAGCTGATAGAGGTAACTGGTGCTTGCCCCAAAACCAATCCATACGTTTCACCATGCTCCCCATAGTTCCCAGCAGCCGTTATAACTGTCTGATTACGACGTTTGAAGTAGACTTGTTTACCAGATTAGTGATCAATGAAGATAATTTCGGTGAACTAAAAAAATGAAGGAGTAAAATTACGACAATAAACGAGCATCGTACAGTTCAGCTGTAACACATATTAAGCTCTATAAGAGAATCGTGCAGAAGGCCTAAAGATCTTCAATTACAACTACATTTGGTAACTTGCAAAATCAACCAATCATGTCAGAGCATCGTTTAAACCACTTTTAGGAAATCGTCTTCCATTCAGAACCGTTTTTTTTATGGGCTCTACCTAGTTTTCAGATCTTTTTCATCGGCTGCATATAGTGAATCTACTTACAGGGATATAATTGTAGTTTGTCCTGTAACCATCTTGTCCATAGGGAAGCCTCGGGTTGTACTCTACTTCTTCACTGAGCTTAACAAAATCATCAGTAGTATAACACATGGTCCATCCTCCACATCCTCCATCGTGTGATGTCATATCACAGTAGGCCAGGAAAGTATTTAAATGGTTTCCTCCATCCGGGTCTGATAAGTAGATACCATCTCGTTGAAAAATACCACGGGTCTTGATATCTCTGCAATCAACTCCAGCAACTGAAACCGGTTTGATATTTTTTAAAAAAAAATTATTCCACGGGGTCACTATTTAGGACGAGATTGAATGGAATGAACTTATCATATTTAGTTTTCAGCCAAGTCACCGACTTTTGCTAATCAAAAAATTAAAATACCTCTTTCTTCGTAGTGTTCTCCCAAGAATCCTGGAAAGCATGCGCATTGATAGTTATTCTCCTCGTACTTGGCCACACAGGTTGCATTGTTCATACAGGGATCACTGGAGCAAGAAGTCTGTTTATAGAGACGATCGAGTATAAAAAATCGATTACAAAGACATGTTAGCCGCTTTCTATTTAAATTGTTAAGGCATACTAATGTAATTCCTAGAATAATGGCTGGCGGTGATTCGTAAAGCGCTGTCAGCGCAAACAATATCTTTTTTTTTTTTTTTTTGGCGTTATCCGAAGTGCCCAAGAATTTCCCGAGGAGGGAATTTCCCGAAGAGGGAAAAAACTAGATGCTTAATTCCTCCGACGAGGATCAGAAAGAGTTTTATTTCGAAAGAAAAGAAAGCATTTGTAGCCGTGATCGCTATAAGCCCTTTAAAATATACAAGAAAGCAACAAGCGTCTTGGATCAGAAAGTTGAAATGTGGACCAAATTAAATGCATTTTTCATCAAGGAGACTGATATATTTACAACTGAACTGTATTAACAGGGTAGTCTGTTCAGGAGTTTTGCATGTTGGCATTTATTTAGTGATCACAGCCTTATTATGTTTATCGTAAACTATCTCCGGAGTTTGCTTTCAGAGGGCATTCCACTAAAACTAACAGAAATTTTTGTAATTTTAACCGAGAAAACTTTCGCAGCGATATTTCTCGCCAGGACTGGTCTTGTACCAGTGATGACCCGAAAGTTTTGTGGGCTGACTGGAATGTTAAATTTTTGACTATGGTAAACAATCATGCTCCAATCAAAACAAAACGTGTTAGGTCGGGCAAGGTACCTTGGATCACATCAGACCTGCGGAAGGGTATGCGCGATCGCGATGTTGCCAAACGGAAAGCTATTAAGTCTAACGATCCTCAAGACTGGGCTGTGTACAAAAGGCTACGTAAAAAGATCAATAATGAAGTTAAATCTGCTAAGTCATCCTATTACGCTAATGCGTTTGTTCAGTCTAATGGCGACTTACGAAAAACAATGCGTCTGTGAAATGCGTCTGTGAAAGAATTAAAACTAAACGAAAACACAGTAACCAACTCTCACGAGCTTTCCAATGCATTTAATGATCACTTCTCAACAATTGGAACCAAACTTGCTAATGAGGTACCCCTTGTTACTGATGGTTCAAGTTATACGGATTACATTGTTGGCAGCAACAACAAGTTCTCTTTCAGTCCAATTAGTAGAAGTAATGTTTTCTCTCTCTTAAATAAATTATCTAAATCCAAAGCAACGGGTCTGGATAATATATTTATATATTTATAACATATTTCTGAAGGTCCGTACCTTTTCTTATTTATTAATATATATATTCTTGTATTTAAGAAATTTAAGGTACAATAAAGATGTTGTCTCTTGTCTCTTATATGCTAGCACAGACTTACACTCAATACAATCTAGTCTGACTTGTGATTTAAATAATATCCACAAATGTCTTCTCTGCAACAAACTTACTCTGAATGTGAATAAAACCGAGTTTATGGTAATTGGTTCTAGACAAAAACTGAGTACTTTATCTAATTCCCTTGAACTTTCGATAGATAATGTTCGTATAAAACAAGAATCCACTACTAAATCACTTGGGATTCTTATTGATGATAACATGGCGTGGCATAGTCATATCGACAAACTATCCAAAAAGATTGCCTCCGGCATTGGAGCCATAAAGCGAATTAGTCCTTTAGTTGCACCGGATATACTACATTACATCTATAATGCCTTGGTACAATCCCATTTCGATTACTGTAGTATTGTCTGGGGGAATTGCGGCAAAACGCTCTTCGAAAAATTACAAAAGCTTCAGAATCGTGCTGCCCGTGTTTTGACTTCCTCCTCCTATGATGCTGACGCTGGGTACTTGTTACAACGACTTGGATGGAAAGACCTGAATGCCCAGCGTCAAATTCAGTTAGCTTTAATGGTGTTCAAAGATCTTAATGATCTCGCTCCTGACTACCCATCTTATGTTCACTGAGCGGAGTACCTCAGGATATGTCTTAAGGGACTCTACAAACAAATTAAATGTTCCCTTACCCAGAACCAACTATCTAAAAAGGAGTTTTAGCTCTAGAGGTGCAACTCTCTGTAACAGTCTACCCTGCAATCTAAGACAAGTGAAATCTCTAAATCTTTTTAAGCAATTGTTAAACCTACATTTTGTTAATTAAGTTATATACACGGCATTCATGGAAAACAGGTCTAGTTTAGAGTAGTATTTTTTACGGTAGAGACTTTTTAGGCGCGTATTTATCGTTATTAGGAATTGTAATGTAGTTGTATTTTTATATTGTAAATCACCTGATGAATTTTTACCGTGTTAAAATAAAGATTTGAGATTTGAGATTTGAGATTTGAAGAAAGTCGTGTTCAGTAGACGTATATTAGCTTTTTATTGATAAAACTCGATTTTCATCGCCCTCCGTACTGTAGAAGAAGCGGTATTTTGATCGGATCATGGCTTGGGAACTATATTTGATACCACAGATGCGAGTTTCCGTGAATATTTTGTATGTTACAAAAATAATTTAAATTAAAAAAAATAATAATTTAAATTTTGTCAACGAAGTTTTGTCCCATTGTTCCGAGGCGGCATGTGGTAATAACACTGTATTTTAAAAGTAAATAGGGTGGTCATTAATCATGAACTTGGCTTCGCTGCATGATGTGGAGGCCCTTAGCTTATTAAAAAGCAAAGATTTTTATGCATTGTCTCTTCCTCCTCTGAAGAATTAGTGTTATGAGAAAATGTTACTTTTGTTTGCCTTTACAGTGTTGTTTGAGAGCGCAAAATAAGTCCAAACTAAGGAAAGATTAAACTTGATCGAGTTTCAGTTTCAGAGAAAAATTTTCTTCAGCATGTCATCCAGTTTACAGATTCGGTTGTAAAGACTCCGATACCAACTAGGAAAACAAAAACTAAGCTATTACCTTAGTGCAAAACCCGTGGGTAAATCTGCCAATTAAAATTTTATTGAGGGCCGGTGGATGGTTAAAACCTGAAAAAACATTGGCGCCGAGTTTCTTGGACGATGTAGCAGTGGCTAATATATTGAGCCTTCTTCGCGTTCTTTTTCTCCAATTGCTTGTTTGCGAGTAGAGTTCATTTGGAAGACTTCAGTTTTAAAACGAAATTCTCTTTTTTTTTTACTTTTAATTTTGGAAGTGAAACGTTTACTTAGTTCCACTTTGTGCCATGACGCTGGGTTTAACAAGGAAACATTTCCCGTCAGAAGCCATGCTTCCACAACAAATTTGCATCAGGTCTCATGCACGCAACTATCGTGTATAGTAAATACTGTCAAATAAAGCTAACAATGCACCCGTATGAGGAAAAGATCATCTCTGCTAATATGGATTTCATGCCGAGGCTGATGTTTATCAAAAGTTTGGACTACCTATATTTTAAATTGAAAAAATGTAAGTAAGTATGTAGCCGCTGTAAATATAGAACTCCACATTTATTTTTGCCATTAAACAATTCACCTTTGAAAGTTACACATTCCGAGCAGGTACACGACCCGTCCCAGAACGATTTGTGAAACAAAATTATAAACAAAGTTAAAAGAAACGAAGAATACATAACAACATTCGTTAACTTAAACAGACAAAGGAAACCACTGATGTAAAATGTTGCGAAACATAGCTTATCTGCGATTTTACAAGCTTATAAAACTCTTACAAAATAGACAGCGACGAACTACCAAACAACTTACTTATTAGGCAACAAAAAATGAGTTGATAGCTGAGTTAATCTTTTGTCTCACGATTGAGTCGCAAAGATGTGGATAAGACCACTTGACGCAGAACAGGCCGACACTATCAAGAGAAGCGTGAGCTCTATTCTCCAACGGGCTAAGCCTCCCAAACCTAACATTACCAGGGAGATGCAACATGCACTCAAAGGTTTGAAAGAGGATGCCTCCATCATGATTCTCCCAGCAGATAAAGGTCGTGCCAGTGTAGTGCTAGATAAGAACACCTATCATGATAAGATGAAGGCACTGATTGAGACTGGTCCATACCGACTTCTTAAGATGGACCCAACGGACCGCTTAAGCCGAAAGTTGACTGAAAAACTTCTGAGCCTGAAGCGAGGTGGACACCTGACAGCTTCTGTGTATAACTAGATCAGGCCCAAGCATAAGCAACCACCTAGAATTTATGGCCTTCCCAAGATACACAAGGCCAACACACCACTGAGACCTTTAGTCTCTTGTGTGAACACCTTTGCTTATGATCTGTCTTCCTACTTAGCCGATGTATTATCTCCCCTAACAGGGAACTCAGAGTACACAGTTGACAACTCAGCTCATTTTGTGTCCACTGTGAACGGTGAAAAGGTACTAGAAAATGAGATCATGTTGTCTTTCGACGTAGTGTCTCTGTTTACGAACGTTCCAATCGAAGGAGCAGTACAGACTACACTGCGAAAACTAGAAGCTGACCCGTGCCTTGCCAACCGCACGACTCTAACACCTAAGCAGATTGCAGACCTCTTGAGTTTCGTTCTTAGATCCACATACTTCCAGTATGATGGACTGATTTACGAACAGCAAGAAGGAGCAGCCATGGGTAGCCCGGTATCCGTAGTGATTGCTAACCTCTACATGGAGGGTTTTGAGGAGAAGCTTTGACATCGACGCCCTGTACACCTAAGATCTGGAAACGCTATCTGGATGACACCTTTACCATCTTAGATCGTGAAAAAGTTGACTCGTTCTTACAACACCTCAATAGTCAACAGCCGACGATCCGTTTCACAATGGAAACTGAGAATGACAACTCAATTCCCTTCCTTGATACTT
>JAEMWC010000676.1:485000-494971 GCA_016490735.1 Pachyseris speciosa
AAGTCGCCATGGAACTAAGAACGTATTGAAATTCATGATTCATACCTTGTTGCTTAATAATGTAAACCTCTTACCCAACAACCACTGGGATGCTAATGAGTGCGCAGTTAACGAAAAAAGACAGCCGTGTTCAAGATCACGTATCGCTTGTGTGCAATGTACCGTTGATGTTGTTGTTTTTTTTAATTAAGGGTTTTCAAAATCCTTGTGAACAGATTTGAGGAGGTTACTATTCAGATTAGTGACCATTCAGAGAAGGGCAAAAAATTACTCACGATAACCCGCCCTGGCTGATATCGTTAAATTTGTAGTCATCAACAACCCTACCATTTAGCGACTGCGTATCACGTTTTATTTTAGAGTTACCATTCCGACCACTAATTGTCTTGCTGGCATAGCTTGCAATATCTTTTGAAATATATATATGTAGTGAGTGCAAGTAGCATCCCTTCAAGTTACGAATGACGTTTTTTTTTTTTTAATAATTATATCAGCTGTTTTTTCCCGGCCATATGAAGGCCTGTGTTTCAAGGACCGGCAATGGGATCTCGGAAAACCTTCTTGTTGTTTCAGAATGATAAAATCGTCTCGAAAAACGCCGTGAAACACGTGAATTGAGGGAAAAAATGGCCTGTTGAAATGCAATGACAACGGTAAACAGATTGAATATTAGTGAGAGTGCACTTCCTTCTTGATCGCCATTGCTCCAAGGAGCATGTTCTACTTTACTTTTTTTCGAATGAATTATTTATTTTTCAAGTTGTTTTTAAAAAGGGATAGTAAAAATGCTCTACATATTGTACCTTTTCCTCTTATTTCAAGTGAAAATAAATAATCTTAGAAGCCTGGGTACGTCCTTATCGTGTTTCTAAAACTTTCGATTGTCCCTTCGGCTACAAGAACTTCTTGTAAGAATCTGAGATTTTTTGCATGGAAGAAAACCGCTGCACTATAATTCACATCTTAATTCACCTCTAACCGTAAAATAGAATTCCGAAAGTTAACTTTCCCCCCGAAACTAACGGCTCCCCGAAAATAACGTTAAACTTTTAACTTTCTATTGATCCCCGAAAGTAACGATTTCCCCCTGAAAGTAGCTGTCCTTTATTTGAAACTTGACCACTCAACAATGTGTTGTATTTGGTGTAACGTTGCACTCTATAATACTATCCTACAAAAAAATTGTCTCTATGTTCGATCGACTTACTATGTAATTAAACTATTTAATGGAACATAAGTCACTGAAACTCTAAAAAATGTCTCTTTCTCATTATGACCAACGGGTTCGGGCCTTTTCGTCATTACCGTTCAATTTATATCAACATTACATTAGATAACTATGGCGTCTAAAAATATTTGTACTCTAGTATCGTAGCTACGCCGCCGTGTACGAATCAGAGGGGAACTTGTGAGAATGAATATATGAAAATCATATATTTAAAAGTGCGGACTAAAGAATGAGTGTGTGAATGATCACCCCAGTTATGAACACTACTTAATAGTGAGAAAGCCTGAAAAAAAATCTGGCTTGTATGGGGTTTGAACCCATGACATCTGCGATACCGGTGCACACTGAGCTAACAGTCAACTGGGAGGTTGGCGTTTTGTTGGTTCGTAATATACCTGTGAGTGATGAATATGTGAGAATGAATATGTGAAAATCATATATTTGAAACGGCTGAGTAAAGAATGAATATGGAATGATCATTCCAGTTATGAACACTACTTAAGCAGTAGTTAAAATAAAGCCTGAAAAAAAATCAGGCTTGTACGGCCGATTCGAACCCACGACCTCTGCGATACCGGTGCAGCTCTCTACCAACTGAGCTAACAAGCCAACTGGGAGCTGGTCGTTTTGTTGGTTCGTAATATACCGGTGAGTGATGAATATGTGAGAATGAATATATGAAAATCATATATTTGAAACTACGGAGTGAAGAACGAGTATGTGAATGATCATCGCAGTTATGTTAAGCAGTAGTGAAAATAAAGCCTGAAAAAATTCAGGCTTGTACGGGGTTTGAACAGGGCCCCTATGGATACATGCTTTGCAGCTGAATGTAAACTTTTCACACCAACCACTGCGCTGTATGAACATGCAGTATTGTTCTTGTACAAAAAGATGGTCGTGTTGAAGATCATGTATTCTTCGCACGTACTTTTTCGATTGACTGAATACCGTCACGGTTGTGAACAGGCTGCCATGCCTTGCTGACCAATCAGAGAAGCGTAAAAGTTATCTCAATTCTCGAAACCGTGGCTGATATCATCACCATCGGGTAAACAACAATCCATTTATTAATTGTGTACCACGCTTTCATAACGGAGCAAACAGTTTTCATTATCTGTGACTTAGCGACTGTCTAGCTGAAAAAAAAAAATGTGTCAAGAGCTTATAAATCACCCTCGCACCGGACGCAGAGGCGGCGGAGTCGCCTTACTTTACAAGGAAACTATTTCAGTGGCTACGTTTAAACATAGTGACAATAAATCTTCATCATTCGAGTTCTCTGAGCTTTGAGTCAAGTTTGGTTCATTCGCTATGCGACTCGTGATTGTTTACCGCCCGCCATGCACCAAATCCTTCGTTAGCGAATTCACGTCCTATTTAGAATCTATTATTTTATCAACGGAACCAATCCTGATCGTTGGTGATTTTAATCTTCACGTTGATGTGGATGGCGATGCAGCTGCAGGCGATTTTCTGGATATTTTGGAATCGATGGGCCTAGAACAACATATAATTGGACCCACTCACAACCTCGGTCATACCTTGGATCTGATAATCACTCGTCATTCTGACTCAATCACAAAGAACAACCCCACAATCGGTCAATTTTTCTCTGACCATGCGGCTGTTCTCTGTGACCTTTTAAGGTCAAATTAATTCAAATAAATTCCATAAAGCCCGAAGCAAGAGTTAAAATTGTCGCCTACAGGAACTTCAAGTCAGTTAACATCGAAATTTTTAAAAGTGATCTTGCTAAATCAGCCCTGTGTAATGAAAACATTGTCAATTTAGGTCTGGATTATCTTGTCACCTGCTATAATTCAACCCTTTCGTTACTCATCGAATCTCACGCTCCTTTGAAGAGTAGAACTGTAGTTAACAGACCTCGTGTGCCCTGGTTTAATGATTCGATCAAGGTTGCTATCAGGGAAAGGAGGAAAGCGGAGCGGAAATGGAGAGCTACAAAGGATCCAATGCATTATTCTGCTTTCAAACAGAAAAAGAATCATGCAACACTGCTGATGAACCAGGCGCGTTGTACATATTACAATGAGTTCATCGAGAAAAACAGCTTTGACCAGAGCAGGCTGTTTAAAGCTGCTAACTCTTTATTATCTGAATCTAAGAAATTATCCTTGCCCGGTGGATCTAACGCCGAGGCGGTTGCAAATAACATAGGCAGGTTCTTCATTGATAAAGTGACAGGCATTCACTCTAAACTGGGAAATGCTGTGAATTCTAAGGTGTCAACACAAGACATGGATAACAACCTTGCTTATAATTCATTTACCAGGTTTAAATCGCTGTCAATGGATGATGTACGGCACATTATTATGCGATCTTCTAAAAGGTCACGTTCATTAGATCCTGTACCGTAAATGATCTAATAAACGCCCACTCTCAAATAAACGCCCCGTATCTAATAGACGCCCCCCTTGAGGTGTATAGTTTGTATTAGACGCCCCTCTCTAATAAACGCCCCTCGTCTAATAGACGCCAGTGGTGTTCAAGAATACACAGAAGATGGAAACATGCGACCGCCATCAAGAAAGACCATCGTGGAATGGGTATTGACCGCCTGGTCTCGGCTATCTGCAGATGTCGTTTCAAAGTCATTCAAGTCATGTGCGTTAAATCTGGCAGTTGATGGAACAGAAGATTCAATTATTCATTTCTTCAAGAAAGGACAACCTTGCGAAGCGGGATCAGACCAGCTCCAAGCGCAACTCTCCGTATTGGATGAGCCCAACCTCCCAAACCCTTTCATTGTCATCACGGATTCGGATGTAGAAGAGGCCAACGATGCCAACTTGTCAGTTGCAATTGACCCAGATGACGATGATGACATTGATGTCGAACTATAAACGATATCAAATTAGTATTATAATCTCTAGGCTGAGTTACATTCAGTAACGCATATTAAAGTTGTCTCATGCTCACAAACTTGTTAACGTTTCAGTTAAATTGAAATAAACGCCCCTCTCTAATAAACGCCTCATATCTATTAAACGCCCCCCCTAGAACCCCTAAAATTTAATAGACGCCCCGGGCGTTTATTAGATCATTTACGGTACCCACGTCATTGGTAGTTGAGTGTATGGACGAACTTTTGCCTGTAATTACGTTAATTATTAATTCATCTTTGCAGTCTGGTCATTTTCCCTAATGTATGGAAAGAGGCAATAGTAACAACTTTATTGAAGAAGTGTAGATCTGACCCATCCAATTTTAAGAATCTACGTCCTGTTAGCAATCTGTCCTATATTTCCAGGCTCACGGAGAGTGCTGTTGCAGATCAGATTCAGTCGCACTTGGCTAAGAACAATCTGTATCCAGTGTTTCTCAAACTCATTAATTATTCATGAGGGCATTAGCCAATCGGAGTGCCCCATTTTAGTCAGGTGCATGTATCTTGATACCCAATGAAAGTACGGATCAAGACACTTTTAATTAGCAACCTCAAAAATTTCAATGCAGGCAATTATTAACTGGCATCCTTTTAAAGTAACGTGAAAATTACATCTCTTTTACCCTGAATCTCAAGTATATTCAATTTCTTGGCAACATTTTCATCTTCCAAGCGACGCTTCAGACACGTGCTATCACGTAAAAAAGTACTGGGTGGACACCTTTCCCCTGACTCTTTGTACATGTAGCTACTTCTATGACAAACTTCGCAAGCTATTAATTAAGAGATACAGCATCCATTTCGTATATTTTACAGGGAACAAATTCACCTCGTGTAAGTCATAATCTTTGACTAGACCGCTTGTCATGATCCAAAATCGGTACTTTCGTCTTTCTTTCCAGCTGCCATGGTACTTTTGTACTTTGTAGAAGCTGGGACGGCCTCATAAGCTATCAACTGGACCTCGGATAAGGTTTTAGGCGGACGAAAACGACTCGCTCCGTCTGTGATCTCCGCCATGTATGCAGGCAAAGAGTTGTGAAAAATGCGAAAGAATGTTTTCACTATTGCTCGTTAAAACAATCGGTGCTAATTTTACAGATAATATATTTGCTATATCCCATTGTATTTTTATGCAAGTTTGAGAAACCGTATCAAAAACTCGTGCTTCGTGTTTCATCAGGGATTCCAAACACCTCGAAACAATAAAAGCACTCCGCCTTCGGCGTCGTGCTTTCATCTGTTTCTCGGTGTTTGGAACCCCTGATGAAACACTCGCACTCGTTTTTGATATAGTACTTCCAGTCAGCTACAGGAAACTTCATAGTACGGAAACAACCGTTGGTAAAAGTTCACAATGACATTCAAACATGAACATGCAGCACGTAACTCTCCTCGTTCTGTTAGACTTGAGCGCTGCCTTCGATACTGTGGACCCTAGTATTTTGTTAACACGTTAAAGATCAAAGCTGGGTCTCAATGGAACCGGTCTTACGTGGTTTTGCTCTTATCTATCTGGAAGAACACAACGAATATCTGTTCAGGGAGCGCTTTCAAATGTATTTCATCTTCGTTATGGCGTTCCCAAGGGATCGCGCCTAGGTCCCCCTTTGTTTAATATATATTCAAGCAAAATCTTCGACATTGTCGGTCGTCACCTTCCAAAAGTTCATTGTTATGCTGATGACTCCCAGCTTTATTTATCGTTCAACCCAAGCTGTGCTTTTAGTCAAGACGAGGCAATTAGATCAATGGAAACCTGTATCTCGGACGTTAACCAGTGGATGACCTCGGATAAACTTATGCTTAATGACGACAAAACCGAATTTATTGTAATAGCGTCACGACATTTATTGAAAAAAGCTGCTGTTAACACTATCAGGGTCGGGGATTGCGATGAAGCAAAGTGTCTGTAGTGCGGAATTTGGGTGCGTGGTTTGATGATCAACTTGCGATGGCCGTACACATTACCAAAATATGCAGTGCCGCTTTCTATCACTTACACAACATTAAAAGCATAAGGAAATACCTTTGTATGGATTCAGCTGCGACTCTTATCCACTCTTTTATTAGTAGCCGAATAGACTACTGTAATAGTTTATTATATGGTGTGCCTAAGTGCCATATTGATAAGTTGCAGAGTTCAAAATGCAGCCGCCAGACTTGTCGTTATGCGGGGCAAATTTTGCCACATTACCCCAGTGCTCCATCAGCTGCATTGGCTGTCTCATTTCGTATTAATTTTAAGATTTTACTTTTAACTTTCAAAGCCATTCACGAATTAGCACCGTCTTACATCAATGATCTTGTTAAAATTAAGCCTTTAAACTCAAGATATAGACTGCGATCTAACGACGGAATACTGCTGTCTCATCCGACTTTTAAAACTTTAACAACCCTGGGCGACCGTGCTTTCGTTGCTTCGGCGTTTAAACTTTGGAATGATTTACCTCTGGAAATTAGAATGGCCAAAACTGTTGACACTTTTTAAAAACTTTTTAAAGACGCATCTTTTTTAGTAAGGCTTTTCATTTTTAGTTAGGTGACTATGTGATTTTTTCTTATTTACTTTTAGCATGACTATCGAAGGTATACCTTTTAGTAAGGCTTTTTATTCTTAGCTAGGTTTTTTAATATTTTACACAACGCATGATGTAATTCGTATTTATCATTTAGTTATTTTATTTCATCCATCGTTGTAATGCGCAGTTGATCATCTCGTCATGGAAACTGCGCAGTATAAATTCGTAATTTATTATTATTATTATTATTGCTATAAAATCAATGATATTTTTGAAGTTGTTTTTAGCGTTCATATCAAACTTTTTTCGGCATATTGAAGGTCTGTGTTTTAAGGGCCGATAATGGGGTGTCGGAAAACCTTCTTGTTCTGCAGATGATAAATGGTCTAGAAATGCGTCGTACAACATTTACAGGAAATACGCCCTTTTGTGATTGATAAAACGGGTTCAAGAGTTCCTTCGCATGAGTATGGAGGCGATATTAGACGCATATTACATTCCTCTTTTTGTAGCACACTATCGGTATTTAAGTGTCGAATCTGCCATTTGATCTTAGAACATTGATCATAGCACGAACCTGACAGAGTTTCCATTTGCTGGGATTTCTTTTACCATGCTGTTAAAGTTACCCTTTGTTATCCACGTGGTGACTTTCTGTATAGAGTAAGTTAATTTGAAAATCGAATTTCCGCTTTTTTGAGCCTTTTTTCCTCTTTGGGTTTTGGTAACTTCACTGGGTTGTTTTTCACACAGGGTGGCTTTTTGTGGTCCTGTAAACGTTCTGTTGGAGAGTGGTGGCAAGTCTTTAAAAGTGGGCGAAATCTTGCTTGGAGACCTGCAAGTAGGAATGAATGACACTTTAATGATGACTTAAAATTAAACCTCTTGATAAAACTGCTTTTTCTTCGTAAGAACCGTTTTTATAACAACGTTCAGGCTGGGATTAACCAAAATTTTAAGAACATACTAAGAACATACGCAGGCTGAGAGTCATTTAAGAACGTCTTTATTTTGTTCATTTTCTTTTCTTTTTTGTGAGTAGTATAAATAGAGGTAAAAGACATGCAAAACTGTAGGACAACAGGACAATCACCGTAAATGCTCGAATTAGTGCCCAGCTTCCAATAAGCGCCCCCTTTGAATTAGCGCCCCTCCTAGCATCCCCTTCCAATAAGCGCCCCAGCCCCAAGAAAAGTGTGATTTAATTACTATACTGAATGCCGTACGATATACGTTTCCGGTACTTTAATGAATACCGTATGACCTACATTACAGGTTTTCTCAAAAGTCATTTAGAGACGCACAGGTTTTCTTCTTTCTCTCTATCTCTCCGAGAGAAATATCCATATGAGCGCATAAGCGCTTGGCATTTGTAATTTCCTTGTGAAACTTTGCCCCCAATCGCCGACTGTTATATTTAGGCTGAAAAATGAAAAACCAAATAAGCGCCCCTCTTCCAATAAGCGCCCCCGTATTACCTCAAAAAATAATAAGCGCCCGGTGCGCAAATTCGAGTATTTACCGTAATTCAAATACTTAGCTTTCCTGGTCACGTCCGCATTGATTTATTGAAATACCATACCACACAACTTAAAGAACATGTTAATAATAATAATAATAATAATTATAATAATAATAATAATTATAATAATAATAATAAGAAGAAGAAGAAGAAGAAAAAGAAGAAGAAGAAGAAGAATGTATTTGTAGAGCGCCTTTTCTACAAGATTCAAAGGCGCTGTTTACACTAAGCAAACATAAAAATAAACTTAAAACCACTTATAAAATAGCGCATCATAATTATAAGCTCGAATAAAAAGGAGAGTCTTGAGTTGGCGTTTAAAAACCTCTACAGTGCTACTTAATTTAACATCTTGTGGCAGCTCATTCCAAAGTCCAGGAGCAGAAACTGAAAAGGCCCGGTTACCATAGGAGTTCAGATTAAAACGAGGTTTAACTAATAAATTCTTAAAAGAGGATCTTAGTTGCGGCTGGGATTGTATGGTCGAAGGAGTTTTTGTATGTAGGTAGGGGCTTGTCCGTGAAGGGCTTTGTAGGTGATTAAGAGAATTTTAAATTCTATACGAAGGTGAACTGGTAGCCAATGAAGATCTTTGAGAACAGAAGTAATATGGCAGAATCTTGGGGACTGGGTGACAAGACGAGCTGCTTAGTTCTGAACGTGCTGGACAACGTGGTGTAGTTTTTGAATGAGATAAGAGAGAAGACCGTACAATAGCGAATTACAGTAATCAAGTTTCGAAACTATGAGGGCATTAACGATGATCTTTGCAGAGTCAGAAGTAAGAAGTACATAGGAGAGACTAAACGACGTTTAAAAGACCGTTTTAATGAACACCGCCTCGTACCATAGATAACCCGAACACCAAGTTTACACCCTACTACAGTCGCGGAACATTTCTTCTCCTCCCCTAACCACACTGCTAGCGACATGCAATTAATCCCCATTGAGAAAATGTTTTTTAACTAGAGACTCAATCCGTAAGCCAGGGAAGCTTTTTTGATTTCAAAAGGCAAAACAATTGATCCTGAAGGTTAACATCCGCGAAGAAACATATTATATTATATTTTTTTCTAGTATTTTATTTACACCGTCAATCGTTTTAGTTTTTTATTTCGCCGGTTATAGATTTTTAAGCAATATACCACAAGTTTCTATGGTTTATAGGCTGATAAACCACTTGGGATGTTGGAAGAACACTTGAAGAATTCGTGAATCACGAGCCGCAGGCGAGTGATTTACGAATTCTTTTATACAATAATTCAGAAGACGCGCGAAATTTCCATGAGTTTAGTGGTACAATAAACCATAGTTGATTGACCAATCAGAGCGCGCGAATTGACTTTGGAATATTATAGCGGAGCTCCGGCCATGGTTAAGAAAATATGGTAACCCATCTGCTTTGGTAATGCCCGCTACCTTGTGGCCTTACTGCCTTTTGAAAGGCTTCAGCTTACTTGATCAACATTAATTTGTGAAGTATCCTTGTCACTCCAGCCACATCCCACAGGCTTTGCGTGTTCATTGCTTGTTTTATTGATATGTGGGTAATTGAGCCGAGCATTAGCTAAACCATGCTGATGAGGCCTAACAAGGCCGAAACAGCTGTCCATGGCTCCTAATGCTTGGGCTCAATCTTTGCTTTGGTAGATTTAAGGGGTAATGCCCGCTACCTTGTGGCCTTAAGTGCCTTTTGAGTGGCTTCAGCTTACTTGATCACATTAATTTGTGAAGTATCCTTGTCACTCCAGCCACATCCCACAGGCTTTGCGTGTTCATTGCTTGTTT
>JAEMWC010000677.1:0-57500 GCA_016490735.1 Pachyseris speciosa
TTAAAACAGTAATAATAATAATAATAATAATAATAATAATAATAATAAGGTTGTACCACAGCATCATCATTAAAGATGGTACTAACCCATTATGTAGGATGTGTGGCAAGTTTGATGAATCTATCGATCACGTCAAATCTGGCTGCCCAGAACTTGCCAAAACTGAATACATTCAGAGGCAAGATAACGCAGCATCATCAGGAATGTTTGCAAATGACACTAACAACTGCTTCCGGTAAAAAAATTTATTGAGTTGCAAAAGGGTACAAGACAAGAGTTAGATAATAGACAGTGGTTCTCATAGATCAAATTAACATTAAACACCACAAAAACAGAACTTATCATCATCGGCTCTGGTTATAATCTTATCCATCTTGGATATTTTCCCGAGATTAAGTTAAAGATGCAAATATTGCATAGCGTCTCGTGTTCATACAGATGAAAGACTACCATTACCCAGTCAAGCTGACTACTTTGGAAAACTGGTTTCTTTTGTAAATGAGGGCTTTAGGTAAATGACACAATAGGTAAAGGAAGATACTTACGACTATATAATAGGTACATTATCCAGCCCTCGTTCGGCCATTATTCGTTCGGGTTATTTTTAGAGGAGACTGTGATGTACGCTCTAAGGCCCCGGCTAAACGCTCTAACATTTTCATCCAACATCGTGTTTGACCAGACACAACGTTGGGTGGCTAAACGGACAAACAGTGATTGACCAAACACCTGACAAAGCGAGTCCACAGAACGATTTTTGCGTATTATCGCTGAAATTTCGACGTTATGTGGTTCACTTGGTTGCTTTTAGCCGGCTGTACACGCTTTGTTGGTTGGGGTGGCTAAACTATCAAACATTTGTTCGTAACGCGGCGAAATGTTGAATGAACATATGTGATGTAGATTAAACATGGAAAACCATTTAAATGGAATGTTGAGGGAGGCGGCTAAACGGTCATACATACTCTCCAACACGATGTAAGATGAAATGTTTGATCGTTTAGCCGGGGCTTAAGAACTAAACGTAAAGCCACACTAATGTATAAATTACTAAGGGCGAAGCCCCAGCCTATTTCCACTAATGTGTTTATCCAGAGTTTAGGCAAGAAATCCTTGCAGTCCTAGTAACAGTGAATTTAATGTCAATCTACCTATAAAAGAATTTCACCTGTGGTGGTTCTACATGTAAATTATGGAATGTCCAGTGACCATTTTCCTGAAGGAAGCTAATTTGGTATCTTTCTTTAAAATTCTATTAATTTTGGAGTGTTCCTGGCTTCCATCTGATAATTTGTCCCCGGCAATAATTTTTAAACTTTACTGAATACACCATATTCGTATTCTCCGTAAAGAGCTCATTTAGAACTAACGTGCAGACGAGGCTTAAGCCGAGGCCAATCTGTATTCCCCCGCATGAGCCTCCACTTCATGCTAGATCCAGTTCACTACCGAGAATACGAAAATGGTCCACTGATCATTCATTCTGCATGGTACTTTGGTATTCTTTGGTCAGATTTCGTGGGAACCAACTTCTACTAATTACAAGTACAAATGTCACCCAGTTTCTTTTAAGATGCATGTAATAAAATGTGTGAACTCTTGGTAATTGTATTCTCTATTTCTTTTTTCTTTTTTTCCGTTCTTGCGTTGTCAGTACACCGCTTTAGTGGTAGGCTGACTCGCCCCAGTCCCCGCAGTTAGCTTGCTGTTGCTTCAGGTGGTGGGGGAGGGTTGCTGGAATCCTCGTTTGCGGGCGCACCTAAGCAACGGAAAATGATTCCATAAGAGTTGGCAAAGTACAAATAACAAGTAATTCAACAGTCCACGCATGGTCGTTGATCTTGTCATGTTCTTTCACCTGCTGCATTTTCTTTGCTTTCTTTTTCTTCCTTTTCTTCACTGGCGGTTTTGTCGGCTCGGAAAAAGATTCTGGCACTGTTCAGTGAGAAGTAAACAAGCTCGAATTCCTGAAAAAAAAAAAAGTGGTTAGAGAGGTTTTACGTTGAGTGTCTAAAGCAATTCGCCTTTTTTGGTTTGCTGACTTCGCTCTGTGCTTGGTTTGCAAAACTTGCGCCTATTTTCCAACCAATAAGAAGCAAACTAAAACCAATCGCAGCTTGCACTCGTCTACTTTCCCGCGCTTGGCGCCGGTTACAAAAAAAGCAGGGAAAGGACATGACCAAACTGAAACGAAGATCTACTAATACCTCCTCAAGTCAAGCAGTCAGTCAGAGTATTGAAAACATTGTGCCAGCTGCAGTAATGCAACACGTAAAACTTACAATTTTTAATGGCTTCAATGTTTAAAGGGGACCTCAAGCGTAATTTTAAGAAAAATGAAGGTCAATTTCTAAGTAAAAACAAATATTTTGGCAGGTGTACTTGACTATGTTGATAAGTAATTTTGCGAAAAAAATTAAGTCAAAGTTGGCTGAAATCGTTATCGAAGGCCGCCATCTTGATTTTGATCACGGTAGCTCAAACCGTCAGCGGTTATTCATGTGACGTCATATCGTGAAGCGCCATTTTCAAGCGGGAAGGGTTCTTTGTCAGATCTCATAATATTTACACGGTGAATCTATTATGAGCCTGGTACTAAAGCGAATCGTAGCCTCTGCATTGTTTCCTTAGAAATCTGTATTGTCGAGAAGCAACAATAGTAAGGCTTTATCTCAGGGTCCGCCAACATGGAGGGATGTTTTTAACGTACCTGTTGGTATGTGTTAAGGCGCTTCAAAGTCAAGTTCATCGTTTGCTGCAGCTTCTCATCTCGCGCAGTTCCACGATTTAGAGAAGCTTTCACTTCAGCCTGCAAACAAACACGGGTTAAAGAAAAGTAAAACCACATCCCTCAATAGGCCATTTCCGAATAGGCTAGTTTCGAATTGTGGGAGAACAAAAGAACAGAGTCGAGGTTGAGGGGAATAATTTGCATTTTCCTTTGTATTTGACAAAAGAAAATGCAAATTATTCCCCTCAACCTCGACTCTGTTCTTTTGTTCTCCCACAATTCGAAACTAGCCTATTACCTTAAGCGTCTTTTTCAAAGCGCGTCCTGGTGTTCATCTTTTCATATGAAAATTAGTTTTCATTCACATGCAAACTAAACTCATTTCCATACGAATGGTTCTGCACCAGGCCTCGCTTTGAAAAAGAGGCCAAAGGTAATTCGGAAATGGCCAATTTGCAGGACATCCCTAGTCTCTAGTAACTGCCCTCCCAATGAAAAATTAAGAAAAGTAGAATTCTCCTTGTGTGAGTTTTTTCTCATCTTATTTCCATTAAGGACCTCTTAAACAAGCAAGACTATAAAATTTTTAAGAACGTAATTTTTGTAGATAATCACCCGTTCAGTTCTTACATTCCTTCAAAAAAGGACTGTTCAAATAATCTCCGAAAAAGACAATATGAGTGAACACTGACCGTTTCATGTCCGCCTTTGTAAATAGATTAATACATTCAAACATAAATTAGTATAGGTTACGTTACTGTTTAACATAGCTTTTTAAAATGATCTTCTCAATATTTTTCATAAGTATAATTTAGATCGTATCTTCTAACATAGGATATGTAGTTTTATCGTATGAGAAATAACGACCATTATTATTACCAATATCATCTAGCAGTGTTGCAAGACAAGTTACAGTGCACAAAATGTACTGTAGAACATGTTTGCAACTCTTTTGTCATCGTTACTACGCAACGCTCACGCATCATGCTGCTCTTCTTTGACGCAACATTATGAAGAAACGTCAGCTGACTTCCGATGCTACGTCACGGGCTTGGCGGGCCGCGCACGATTTCCTGCCAAAGATGTTCCCAAAGAAACGTATATTGCGTGTTCTGAGCAAACCATCTTCTGTTCATTCCATTCACTCTGCTATCGGGAGCAGAATTAACGGAATGGGTCACCCCACCCCCACCCCCGGAGTATTCCTATTCGGGAAAAGTCCCATGTGTTGCTTAAGATTTTTTACCAAGGTGGAACAAACGAGAGCCACTTAAACCTATCCTCCCTTCACCCAACCCTTTCTGGGGGGGGGAAGTCAGCAAAGACATTTCTGTTTTATTACCTTCTCCTTGGCATATTTGTCTTGCACTGACTGGAACCAGTGAAGTGAATCAAACTCCTGATACTGATCCAGCAGCTTCAAAATGTACGCCACACCTATCAAAACCATGAAAGGATCGTAAATCCACAGTCTATAACAAGCCCCCTGTCACCCCTCCCTCCCCCACCCCCATTAGATAAAGGAAAAGTCATTCACCCTTCCCACATTTTCCTTCACAACCAGATTACAATACCTTATTTTGGAAAAGACTGGGATCGAGAGTGAGGGATTCTGGGATTGTTTCTTCGCAACAGGAGAGAGACAATAGACAGTCAATCACGAATGTAACACTTCATGCTTCATGTATACTGATCAAAGTACAGTTTATCCACTAGCTAGAATTTCAGAAAACAAAAGATGATGCGTTTTCGTTTGAAAACGCATACTTTTTTATCCGAAAGACCAGAGTTGGTCAAACGCTTGTAAATAGCCAACTGATTCGCCGCTTGTCACTTGGGCTTCTTAACCCTGAATTATTTGTTTCAAGAAACAAAGAATTTATTATTTTTATTTTATTCGGGTGAATTCGGAAAAAGAACGGGAATCTTCGCATGCTTATGAATGATATTCGGAAAAGTGTGGCATTAACAACACAAGGATAAATGACTCCTTAGCAGACGCGAAAATGATCTTTTCGTTTTAGACTTGATACCTCACTCACTTGATGCTCTCATGCACAAAATATTGAGTTACGACAGAGAAATTGAGAAAATTAAAATCTCTACACACAGAAGCATCATTCTCTGTTCAGAAGGATAATTTCCTTTGGCAGCACGAACTTCCTCACCCATAACAAAGCCGTCGTCAGTGAAAGCCGCTCCAACTTTGTTTTTCTTGTTCAGCTTTTCCTTGCAGCTCAGCATGTATTCCACAAAGTTCAGTGTCTGAAATTAAAAAAAATAATAATAAATAAATAAAATGAAAACAAGAAGAAAGTTACCACTGTTGAAAATTTTACATGGGTCAAACTGTGAGCTTTGGCAATTAAGGTTTGTCTCCAAGCTGCTAAAAACCCAGGGATAAATTGGTCATTTACAACAAACACACGTTTCGTGATAAACCAAGCAGAGCTTAAAAAGAAACCAGGCTCTCGGGGTAAAAAGGGTTAGGAAAACACAACGGGTATCTAGTGTTGCAAAACAGACACCAGACGGTACACGGTGCGGGAATAAATACTACTGGGAAAGTGTGCAACTACTACCCATCGCAGAGAAACATTCAAGCGGCACCAAATGTGGGGAAAAGCACAACGGAAAATCAAGAGCGGGAAAAATGCAACATTCGCCAAGCATGGAGCGAGCGAAGAGTTAACTGCCGTTTTCGTTATGTTTGCTTCTGGTGAAAGACCCGGGAAGGGGGGAGGGGGAGGGGGAGGGTACTTGACCCATGTTTGGGTATAGGGGTACGGGGGGGGGGGAGGGGGGGGTTGAACCGGTTTAGGACAAACATAACCTTACGTAACTACCCTGTGTAGGAAAATGCCATCTATTTCAAATACACTAGCCCTAATATCTAGTCTTGTAATAGATCTGATGACCTGCTAAATAAATAGAGATAAACGTTTCCGATTTTGGAATTTTACATACTTGCAGCCATACCACATCTTGTACAGGTGCAGACCCTGATTAGGACAGACTCGCTTGAAATTATATACCCTGTTCAGGGCGGAGGGGCGGGAGGGGGGGAAGGACAAAAACCATCCCCTATCCAGCGTCCAGCGACACGTATAGGCCATACAGGAGAGTACCCCTCCCCTCCCCTCCCCTCCCCTCCCCGGGAGTAAAAGACGTGAAAACACAGACCTACCAGTGGGGGGACGATGACGTAAAAGTTCCTCAAGTGCATGTTTTTGCTGTCCCTGAACTCAGGTGCAAACACATCAACAAGAAGCTGAAAAATATAAGAACAGGCTGAATTAAAATAAATCTCGTATAGCAGAATATAGAGCGGACCAAAAGCGTCACGAAAAGGTTTGATTCTTTATGTTGATAACAAATAGAGCGCTTTTCAATTGAGTGTCGTAAAACCAAAACCAAAACCAAAACCAAAACCAAAGCAATTACTCTGACCAATCACAACAGAAGTAAGCAGTGTAGTGAGCCAATCAGAATACGAAGCAGCTAGCGCGGAAAGTGTGCGCGGGAAAATGTGCGCGTGCAGTCATGAATGGTTTTGGTCTTGTTCCTCACTGGTTGAAATAATGGTGCGAGTTTTGCTGGTAAATCATAGAGCGGTTTTCAATTGAGTATCGAAAGTAATTATGGTTTTGCTTTGGTTTTACATTACTTCGCTCTGTGATTGGCCAGGAAAACTCGCGCCACTTTCTCAACCAATGAGAAGCAAAACCAAAACCAAATGTGACTTGCACGCGCGTATTTTCCCGCTCTTTGCGCCGGCTACATGTAATTGCTTCGTATTCTGATTGGCTCATTGCACTGCTTATTTCTGTTGTGATTGGCTGGAGTAATTGTTGGAGTAATTACCTTGAAGTATTCTGTTGCTCCAGCGAAGTTCTTTGTTAAGTCGTCAATTGCGGCATCTAAGTTCCTGATAAGTGAACAAAACTGTCAGGTTGGGGGAGCAGGGTTGGCGCAGTGGTGAGAGCGCTCGCCTTCCACCAATGTGGCCCGGGTTCGATTCCCGGACTCGGCGTCATAAGTGGGCTGAGTTTGTTGGTTCTCTACTCTGCTCCGAGAGGTTTTTCTCCGGGTACTCCGGTTTTCCCCTCTCCATTATTATCAGGTACAACTCTGTTTGGCTTCTTACAACTCACTACTTTATTTCCCAAGTGGTAACTGACTAAAGCGCTTAAGGGACTACAAACAAGTGAAAAAAACACAGACGGGAAATCAAACAAAATATAACAATATCCGTGTAGAAGGGAGCCCCTGGCGGCCAGCAAGTGAAACAGAGTCAAGTTTTAGTTAGCCACCACAGTTGAAAACCACAGTCATTGCTAAGTAGTAAAGTTGTTCCAGTTAAATGTCGCTTTTGTTACTAAACAATGTTGTTAGTTTGTTTCTGTTGATTTTCCCCTTGTGATTTAAAGAACGAGGTGTAAACTAGTAACGCACGCTTCGTCGTAGCGCTTGTTTACTTGAGTAACGCGCGCTTGTTTCTGCTCGTGGCTTAAGAACGAGGCATACACATGTGTAGCGCGCTTGTTTATGTCGGTTGCGCTTTTTCGCTTGTGGTTTAAAGAACGAGGTGTAAACCAGTAACGCACGCATCATCGCTTCTTTCTGCTTGTGGCTTAGAGAACGAGGCATACATACGTGTAGTGCGCTTGTTTCGTTTTTCCGCCATGTTAATCTTTCTGCTAATGAGATGCATTTTTCCACTCGACAAGTTATTTTGTCGAGTCGACAATAATTTTGTCCAGTCGTGCGACTCGTACAACTCGACAACTGTACGAAGCGGACCCTTGGGTGAACTAATGAGATGCATTTTCCACTCGACAGCTCTGTCTGTCAAGTGGACACAAGTTGTCGACTCGTACGAGTTGTAAAACGCATTTTTCCACTCGTATCATGTCGACAGTATTGGACATGACTGCGGATATTTGGGGCAAGCGAAGAGTGAATCACAAAACAACGACCGAAATACGAGGAAAGAAAAGCGCGCGGGACTGGGGGGTGGGGAAGAAGGGCCCTACCCCATCCCGGCTAAATTTCCTTCGCTCATTCTCGCGAGCTCGACCCAAGTATCTGAGAGCCTGGAACAGACTATGTTGTTGTTAGATTGTTTCTGTTGTTTTGGACACTCACTTGGATGCTTGCGCTGATTCTTCTGACAAATTCTCTTCTTTCACAAGCTCCTCAAAAGATACAATGTCTTCAAGATCGGGAACGAACCTGCACATGGATACCAAGCAACACAACACGATCAACTGGTGTTTCTCCTTAGAATGGTGCGGTAAGGTTTTTTGTCACAGAGAGGGGACTTCAATAATGGGGCTCAAAGATATATTTTGGAAAACCCAGGGAAAAACATGCCCGTTTGTCAGTTGAAAACAGGCGCAAATAAATAGGACTTAAAAATAGCCACACCCCACTCGGGAAGTGTAACAAGGAGGTATTTTTATACCATCACTACAACACCATGCTACATCAGTAAGAAGTGATCAGTTTGCATTGAAACTATGGTGTTGCATTGGCGGGGGAAGTAAATATGAATTTTTGGTGTTGCGAACGTAATTTACGAGTAGTCAATTATTTTATGGATACTAGAACGAAGGAAACATGCGAGCGCACGCGAATTGCCTCACGCGAGGACACGCCACGCGCGTCGAACAATTATCGCGCGCGCGATCACGTGTTTCGCTCGCTCTACTCGCACTCTATTGTGAATTGAGCTGGTCTAGCAAATCAGTCACCGCTGAGAGATTTAACAGCCGATGCTTTTCACCCCAGCGAGGAGAGTCATCAGCTACAGAATCATCGGACAGATGTACCTCGAATCTCAAATCTCAAAATCTTTATTTTAACACGGTAAAAATTCATCAGGTTATTTACAATATAAAAATACAACTACATAATAATTCCTACTAACGATAAATACACACCTAAAAAGTCTCTTCCGTAAAAAATACTACTCTAAACTAGACCTGTTTTCCATGAATGCCGTGTATATAACTTAATTGACAAAAAGAAGATATAACAATTCCTTAAAAAGATCTAGAGATTTCACTTGTCTTAGATTGCAGGGTAGACTGTTCCAGAGAGTTGCACCTCTATGGCTAAAACTCCTTTTTAGGTAGTTGGTTCTGGGTAAGGGGACATTTAATTTGTTTGTAGAGTCCCTTAAGATATATCCTGTGGTACACCGCTCAGTGAACATAGAAGATAGATAGTCAGGAGCCAGATCGTTAAGAGCTTTGAACACCATTAAAGCTACTTGAATTTGACGCTGGGCATTCAGGTCTTTCCATCCAAGTCGTTGTAACAAGTACCCAGCGTCAGCATCATAGGATGAGGAAGTCAAGATGCGAGCAGCACGATTCTGAAGCTTTTGTAATTTTTCGGAGAGCGTTTTGCCCTAATTCCCCCAGACAATACTACAGTAATCGAAATGGGGTTGTATTAAGGCATTGTAGATGTAATGTAGTATATCCGATGCAACTAAAGGTCTAATTCGCTTTATGGCTCCAATGCCGGAGGCAATCTTTTTGGATAGTTTGTCGATATGACTATGCCACGCCATGTTATCATCAATAAGAATCCCAAGTGATTTAGTAGTGGACACTTGTTTTATAGGAACATTATCTATCGAAAGTTCAAGGGAATCAGATAAAGTACTCAGTTTTTGTCTAGAAGCAATTCACATAAACTCGGTTTTAGTCATATTCAGGGTAAGTTTGTTGCAGAGAAGCCATTTGTGGATGTTATTTAAATCACAAGTCAGACTGGATTGTATTGAGTGTAAGTCTGTGCTAGCATATGTTATGTGAGTGTCGTCTGCATACATCCTAGGCTGACAGAACGATAAACAATTTGGGAAATCGTTGATATAGATAAAAAATAAAAGAGGGCCTAGGATAGTTCCCTGAGGGACCCCACAGCCCAGAGAACAGACTTTAGAAAGCGAACCGTTAACAACACATTTCTGGGTACGCTTATGTAGATACGACTTAAACTAATCATAAGCAGACTCCTGTATTCCATATAGACTAAGTTTAGCTAAGAGAACATCGTGATCAACGGTGTCAAATGCCTTTTTCAAGTCCAGGAAAACCACTGCATTTACCTGATAGCATTGCTGCAGCAATGTAGGCCTCCTGAACGAATCATGCGAATGTAGCCCATAGCATTGCCTATCTGACTAATGAGCACTCTGAACTGGTCCAGGTAGGTGTGACCATCAGGCGTCAAACCAAGTTTACGGATTCCTTTGTTGAACTTCTCTGCTCGTTCAAACGGATACTTCTGATCACTTTGCGCCTTTGTTTCTTTGAAGAAGCGAATATCCTGTGAAGGGAAATAAGGTAACGCGTCTTAAAACCAAACAAAATAAATCACCTTGCTGATAAGAAGATGATGATGATGACGACGAGAATTATTATTTTCCTGTTTGCAGCCCAACTCTCCGTGATAATGGTAGATGATGATGATGACGACGATGAGGTGATGATGATGATGATGATGATGAGGAGGAGGAGGAGGAGGAGGAGGAATGAGTTTCATTCACACGTTGTGTTGAAAAGAGTAAAAAAGATCAACTTGAAAATAGCTCATTCTGGAAAACGGACAAGACAACTAATACACATCCCAACAACATTTTCAATCATCCTTGTTCCTAGTCTTGTCTCTTCTTCTCGGTAAGAGAAAGCCTAGGAACGAGGATACGTCTGACATACCTTGATGAGCCTCGCCTTGATGTGTTCATCATACAAAAACTGTGAAAAGATGAAGAATTTCTTGCGCAGAAACTGATAAGTGAAATTCACTGTGGTGTTCATGATTCCAGAGCCGTGTGTTCGGATGGAGTTGGCAATGTGGCGGATGTTTATTGTGTTCAAGTGCTTGTTGTTTGATGCTGTTTCCACGAAAATCTGAAAGAGTTGACAACAAAGACATGAAAAAGGTGATGCACAGACGTGTTTTAAAACAATAACGCTTTTTCTACTGAACAGGAACACAGACGTTTTGGAGCTGCTGTTGGGAGAAAGGGCATCAGTTACTGTCCTGAATTGAAAGGAAAGTCTTGAAGGCTGTTTCTTGTTCTAAAATCGACTTACAACTAGCCCTGAATAATATTTAAGACACATGTGGTCCACTTGGGGTACCTACACAGGAAGGGAGGGGATGGTAAACCATCACAGGGAACGCCAGCATAGTTTACTTCCTGTACCCCTCCCCCATATAGGATTCTAGTCCATCACAGGACACCCAACATAAGGTGACTAAGAACAAAACTTCTCCGACACCTCACAACTCGCCCCCAGCCCTGCCACCACAGCAATCTCCTTGGTTTTCCAGCTGGTTTAATGGCACCATACAGCTCGGTACAAGGAGACAATGTGGAGGAACGAGCCTTGTCAAGAGAACCAACATGATGGCACAGAACTCAGGGGCCATGGCCATATTATTCAAAACATGATTAGCACTAACCTGTGTTAACTATCATGTGAAATAATAGGTTTTGATCCCAGTTAACCTAGGATTAGGGTTGATTCGGCTTGGAACAACTCGGCCCGGCCGCGCGTTTCTCAAAACTCCCGAAAAGGTTTCGGACCCGAACAACTATAGTGTATTTTACGTGAACTGAGTAATAAAGCAATCACCATCATCATCATCATCATCCTCATCTTCATCCTCATCGCCATCGTCATTGTCATTGCCATTGCCATTGTCATTGTGATTGTGATTGTCATTGTCATTGTCATTGCAATTGCCATTGTCATTGCCATTGCCATTGTCATTGTCATTGTCACTGCCATTGTCATTGCCATTGTCATTGCCATTGTCATTGTCATTGTCATTGCCATTGTCATTGCCATTGCCATTGTCATTGTCATTGCCATTGTCATTGCCATTGTCATTGCCATTGCCATTGTCATTGCCATTGCCATTGTCATTGCCATTGTCATTGTCATTGTCATTGCCATTGTCATTCATTGTCATTGCCATTGCCATTGCCATTGTCATTGTCATTGCCATTGTCATTGTCATTGCCATTGTCATTCATTGTCATTGCCATTGCCATTGTCATTGAAATTGCCATTGTCATTGTCATTGTCATTGCCATTGTCATTGTCACTGCCATTGTCATTGCCATTGCCATTGTCATTGCCATGGCCATTGTCATTGTCATTGTCATTGTCATTGCCATTCTCATTGCCATTGCCATTGCCATTGTCATCGCCATTGTCATTGCCATTGCCATCGTGATCGCCATTGCCATTGTCACTGCCATTGCCATTGTCATTGCCATTGTCATTGTCACTGCCATTGTCATTGTCATTGCCATTGTCATTGCCATTGTCATTGCCATTGTCATTGTCACTGCCATTGTCTATGCCATTGTCATTGCCATTGTCATTGCCATTGCCATTGCCATTGTCATTGCCATTGTCATTGTCATTGTCACTGCCATTGTCATTCCCATTGTCATTGCCATTGTCATTGTCATTGTCATTGTCATTGCCATTGTCATTGTCATTGCCATTGCCATTGCCATTGTCATTGCAATTGCCATTGTCATTGTCATTGTCATTGCCATTGTCACTTCCATTGTCATTGCCATTGTCATTGTCATTGTCACTGCCATTGTCATTCCCATTGTCATTGCCATTGTCATTGTCATTGTCATTGCCATTGCCATTGTCATTGCAATTGCCATTGTCATTGTCATTGCCATTGTCACTTCCATTGTCATTGCCATTGTCATTGCCATTGTCATTGCCATTGTCATTGCCATTGTCATTGCCTTTGTCATTGCTATTGTCATTGTCATTGCCATTGCTATTGTCATTGCCATTGTCATTGCCATTGCCATTGCCATTGTCATTGCCATTGCCATTGCCATTGTCATTGTCATTGCCATTGTCATTGCCATTGTTATTGCCATTGTCATTGCCATTGTCATTGTCATTGCCATCGTCATCGCCATTGTCATTGCCATCGTCATCGCCATTGTCATTGCCATTGTCATTGTCATTGTCATTGCCATTGTCATCGTCATTGCCATTGCCATCGTCATTGCCACTGTCATTGCCATTGCCAGTGTCATTGTCATTGTTATTGTCATCGTCATTGTCACTACCATTGCCATTGCCATTGTCATCGTCATTGCCATTGTCATTATTACTAATTTCATTACCAGAAATTCGATTTGTAGCATTTTAAACAATCTTTTAATAAAACACGCTATAAGATTGAGGAATAAACTGGGCTAGGTTGCCCAATAAGCTATTACTAATCAACAGAAAACGGACTTGAAAAATACTTCTCGGTCCCGAAATGTTATCCGTAGTTTTAAGAAACGCACGCCTAGTTTGCAATGTTCCTTTACTTAACATAATGCACCTGACACAATGGTCAGAGAAATAGGTGTGGAGAAGATTACCTCACCTGATTGTTGAGGTTGTACAAATAACGAGACACAAAGACGTGGATGTTTCGCATGATCTCCAGCACATCCAGACCCTGAAAAATAGAATTTACTTTCAGGTCATTAAAACCTACTCCTACCCGTATACTTTTGGGACCTTTCCGTTTATTCTGGTGCTGACAGCAGAATGAAATCGAACAGAATGGACAAAATACGGTTTACTCAAATACACAGGACATTTTGGCGGGAAACTTGTGCGCAGCCCGCCAAGCCCGTGACGTGGCACCGGCAGTGAGGTTCAGATGCTCGGTCCAGGCTATTCTGCGCGCTGTTTTCAAGTCACCTCCGCTATGAGTTTTCCGTTTTCTTTGAAAAACCTTATTCCACAATTTCAGTTATTCCCAAACCAGAAAACGGATGACCAGAAACTCCCAAAGAGACGCGCTCTAAAGCAATGGATAAAAGCTTTTTTCTTTGCCAATCAGCCTCCTTTAAAACAGGACAACAATCAGCCAATGAGCAGAGACCTGTTCAAGTGTTTGACTGGGCAGGTGAGCCTCAGTCATCTCCAGTCCGTATCTTTGGCTGGCCTGGTTCCTCATTTCACCGTACGTCCTCCAATCATGAAGTGCAACTGTGGTCAGGTTGTAAAACGTTGAGTCGAGGTAGTGGGTCACGTGCTCTACGAGAAAGAAATGAAAACTGTGTCAATAACGTCATCAACCTCGTTCCCAGGTCTTTTCTCCGCCGAGGGTGGGCTGCCCACCCCTCCCTCGGGAAAGAAAAACCCTGGGAACGAGGTTGATGAAAAATACTAAGTGAAAGTGTCATTGGGAATCAATTCTACTTGATTTAGAGTTGATTCGATTTAGTCTCCTCAATTAGTAAAGCATCTGTGCTCAGCTGGAAAGATTCGAGATATAATAATAATAATAATAATAATAATAATAATAATAAAACAACGATTTATTAGTAGTACTTCCATAATCATCACCATCACCATCATCATCACCATCATCATCACCATCATCATCATCAACATCAACATCATCATCATCACCATCACCATCATTATCATCATCACCACCATCATCATCATCAACTGAACATCATTATCATCATCATCACCATCATCATCATCATCATCATCATCATCACCATCATCATCATCATCAACTGAACATCATTATCATCACCATCAACATCATCATCACCATCACCATCATCATCACCATCAACATCATCACCATCATCATCACCATCATCATCATCATCATCATCATCAACTGAACATCATTATCATCATCATCAACATCATCATCACCATCATCATCACCACCATCATCACCATCATCATCACGATCAACATCATCACCATCATCATCACCATCATCATCATCATCATCAACATCATCATCATCATTGTCATCGTCATTATCATCATTACCAGGAGACTTACGTTTGATGTTCACAAACTGGTGAAAGAATCTGATGGGTCTTATCTTCAGAAACTGAGAAAGGTCTCTCAACCCAACCTGATGCAAGAGCAAAGAAATTAATGTAACACTGTATCAAATACAGATACAGCTGATCAACCTTGACATTTGGCTATTTTTTGTAGAATTTAAACTGGATTTTTTCAACTAAACCAGCTGTACTGAACAAATCCTGTAACATCGGCCACTATCTACGATTGCAATTCTTTACCACTGTTGGCAACAACGTCAACCACAACGGTGCTGTCATGATAAAAATTCAAGCTTTCAGCTATTGCCAGTGCGTAGGGCTTTAGAGTTTTCAAACCGTGATTACATGTAAGGATCGAGAAATTAATTTCTGACAAAAACGTTCATCTGCGCAAAAAATAACAAAGAACATAAATTTGCGAACTTTGCCGTCTCGGTACGAGAAAAACTAGAACTAGAAAAGTATATTGCCACAAGTGAAAATAGACTCAATCGTTTTTACATAAAGTGAAGAGATTTTTTGTAGCGGTTATTTAATGGTGTTATTGTTATGTAGCAGTATTGTACCTGTTAATGGTACTATATTTTAGTTTTGTCCGTATTTGGAGTATTTTTGTTAAGTAGAACCATCTCTTCGATTTGATGAACAACCCCTTGGAAACAGGCTGTTTCTAAAGAAAATGGCTGAAGAAAAAAAACATCAATGTACAAAGAACAGCCATGTTACAAAGCCGTGGTACCAAAAAAGGCTTCGTACAAGCAGATGTTCTTAAAAACACCGACTGGAAATTTTTAGTACGAAACCTCAAAACACTTTCAGTGGACTTGCAAAAGGTAACTTAATAACTTGATCTGTATGTGTAGCTAACACGATATGTTTGCATCAAACAAACAAACTAATAAACGATCAACTAATTAACAAACCTTGAAGGGATTTCTGTCATCTAACTGCAGATGCTGATGTATATGAAGACGCAAGTCCGTTTCAATGTCACGGCACAGCGGCTGAAGCAAGTGCTGGATCAAAAAATGTTGCAAATTACAGTAAATGTATGAAATCAAATAACATATCGTTACGTCACGCGCGCATCCTCACACAGATAGATTGGTCTGCCTGTGATGAGAATTAAGGCACTTAGACGCGATGATGGGAAACACGCAGCGTCTGTCACGCTAACTAAAAGCCTCTTCAACAGAAAATTGAATCACGATTGACTTGAACGATATTCTAAGCTAGTGGCCCGAGTACAGGTTACCTGTAGACTTGTCTTGTTATAACGTTCTTCACTGCTTGACTGAACAATAATTGGAACATACTGTTCTCAACCCGACTGCTTTGTCAGCGTTGGCACTCACTGGGATAGAAAAAATTCCCTGACATTTTTCGCTGGCCATCCAAGACAAAACCTCGGGCAATGAAGCCAGCAAACAAGCCACAGAAATTACTTCCTTTGTAGGAATTTTTGAAACATATATTCATCATATATTTATTCTCTCAGATTCATCACTTACGGGTATATTACGAAGCAACAAAATGGCCAGCTCCCAGATGGCTTGTTAGCTCAGTTTTGGTAGAGCACTGTACCGGTGTCGCAGAGGTCGTGGGTTCGATTCCCGTACAAGCCTGAGTTTTTTTCAGGCTTTATTTTCACTACTGCTTAAGTAGTGTTCATAACTGCGATGATCAGTAATATCTTCTTTCTCTAATCCGCAGTTCAAATATATGATTTTCATATATTCATTCTAACATTACGTTTATTAACAAGGAATCTCCTTCCCAAACCTAAAAAGTAAAATCCCCTGACTTTTCACTGACTTTCAGGTCGAATTTAGAATTTCCCTGACTTGATATACAATTCCCTGACTTTTCACTGACTTTCAGGTCGAATTTAGAATATCCCTGACTTGATACACAATTCCCTGACTTTTCACTGACTTTCAGGTCGAATTTAGAATTTCCTGGCATGATAAATAATTCCGTGACTTTTCCCTGACTTTATAAATTTCCCTGACGATGGCAACCCTGTTTGTTCATACACTGCTCTCTTGATACATCACTTACTTCATGTAGCTTGTCACTAATCTCTTTCTCAAATGCATCCAACATGAGTTGTGGAGACGACTCATGTTTGACCTGCTGAAGGACTGGGACACAATCTCCGAGAGCGCTGATCATGTACTGAAGAAACAAGATAAAATATGGTCAATTGTTCTTGGATAATCATCTCGTGAAGTTTGCCCATGATGCTTGCAGTATGTAATCATGCACTTGAGAAAGAGAACAAGATATGTCATTTGTCACAGCATAATTACCAGAGGCAAAGGTCAACCAAGTGGTGCCGTGGTGCCGCAAGCTCTCTACTGGGGTCTCACGCGAGATCCTTTTCGGGCGGGAGCTGCCCGCTAATGGAGCCGCGAGAGCATTGGGGCCGAAATTTCCGACATTTAAAAATAACAATTAAGGCTGATGTCCGAAACATTGCTAGAACGCTTGACATAAGGTTGCAACTTACATGAATCCGGTGAACGTCTGTTGCGCTCTCATACAAATCATCCAAGTAAATCGGAAACACAACCTTTGATAACGCAAGAAAAAGCTGCTTAGTATAAAGAAATAAAACGTGTACGACTTTTGTAAGGACTTGGCAACTTGAGGGGTATTGTCACGCCATTTCGTGTTATAAGTTTGTTCAAATTGCGAGAAAGTACTTTTTCGGTTACATTAATGGCCCGTGTAACACAAAGAGGTAGAATTCAATTTTTTTCTTGGACGGAAAAGAAACTAGCATGTTTGGGTTCATATTCTTTAAGTACCACATTATAACTATACCAAAAACCACTAAATGAAGTGTAACCGGCACAAAGCGCGGGAAAATGCGCTCGTGCAAGTCGCGATTGGCTTTGAATTTGCTTCTCATTGGTTGAGAAAGTGGCGCGAGTTTTGCTGGCCAATCACAGGGCGAAGCAATGCAAAACCAAAGCAAACACAATTGTCTTTCGGTGCTCGATTGAAAACCGTTCTAAGTACATAGATAAATTCCTAGGCGTTACAACTGCAGTTCACAAACAGGTTACCGACCCTGTGTCAGTCTTTTTACCAACCCTGTGTCAGTCTTTTTACCCACTCTGTGTCAGTCTTTTTACCCACCCTGTGCCAGTGTAGAAAGCCACAGTCGCAAGCCTTTTTCACCCTTGCTCTCAAGTCACTAATGATATTGACTCTTTTCATTACACCAGTCAGGCTCGTCATCTCCTCATCACGAAGCGATTTCTGTGTTACGAGAAAACGAAAACATTCTTAGTAAAAGCAAGAGTTTCAGTGCTAACTGTTGATTGTAGCCACGCATATATTTACAACCTACAGTAACTGAAAAAGACCAGACCATGCTTAAGATTTAGTTACACTTCTCTTGGATAGGTCAGAAAGCGTATCACTGTTCCGTTAAGTGAGTGCTAGTGGCAGCAATAATTACCTGTAAATCAAAAACTTGATTCTCACTTCTTTGATAATAAATTTAACTACTGCATCGGTACTCAAGATCGTTTGGCAAGGCAGTTTCCCTTGCCAGGCAGGAAACCCACTCATCTCAAACAACCACAATTTGACCACTGAAAATTGAAGATACTTTATAATTTTATATCAGCACTAAAGCATGTTATGAGACTTACAAACTGTGCTCCAACATGAAGTCCAAGCTGTGTGACAAGCCTACGTTCCTTTGTGGCTAGAACAAATCACCACAAGCAAAGATGAGAAGGAGATCTCCATTTTATAGAACAAGTGGTCTTTTAAATGTACTTGTAAGTACGTTTCATAACTAAGTCATGTACGATCGTCCGGGTGAGTGTAGTCCTGAGAAGGCCTGTTTGTGATACTCTGGTCGTTGATCTGATTGGTCAACGAAGTCGTGATGTTATTGATAGTTTGTCAGTTAAGCCGAGTTGTTATTGACTGTGAAGACTGTAAACTGTGATTGGTGCGTTTCCGTCTTTACCTGGTCCATTTAGAGCATTCTGCACCAAAACAAGAGCCGCCAAGACATCCTGCGAAAGACAAAACATAATCACTGTTGTCGTAACAATTTCAGAGAAAGAGTTTCTGGTTGGAGTGCTATTGAAGTTTAACACTTCTGATTTCTAGTTGAAGGCTAAATCAAGATAAAAATTATACATAAAGTTAAGATCAACGATCGAACGACGTTCCTGAGTCGTCAAGACACCATTTCTAAGTTCAGTTCAGTTTCCTCCATATCGTTTTGAGCTTGAAAATGATGTTTTGACAACTCCGAAACATCGTTCGATTTTATCATCGATCTTTACTTTTATTTGCAGCCTGTAACCTTCCGTTTGATATTGTAATTGTATCCATCGTCATACATACATACATACGTACGTACGTACGTACGTACGTACGTACGTACGTACGTACATACATACATACATACATACATCACATTATTTACCCTCGGATTTTAGAGTAGCTTGTGGAGCTAATACCTCCGAGCATTTAATCATCAGATGAGAGATAGACCATCACACCGGGAACTACGTCCCCTACTCTTTTTCGAACAGTGTGTGGGTTCTTTTACGTCTCACAGAATCAATTATGAAGAGTTGTGAGACGGGGCCTACGGTTTATCGTCCTTATCCGAGAAGACTAGAAAGTCTAACCATTTGCAGATGTTATTACAAAGGCAGCACTTTCTCCTCAATTATTTAAAGACCCTGAGTGTTGGTCCGACCGGGGTTTGAACCACCGACCTCCCGCACGCTAGTCCGGTGCTCTACCACTGAGCTAACCCGTCGGCGGTTGTAATGTTCTTCTTTTTTGATTTCATCTTGTAAAACAATAACTGAGGAGGCCTAATTAACATAAACTACATAGTTTCCTTTTGGCCTCCTCGCCATTGTTAATTCTATCATTCTATCTTTTTTTGTTTTCCCATAAAATAATGTTATTTATGGTGTGGCAAAATAAAGAAATAAAATAAAATAAAAATAAAATCATCGTTTGCTTTTGTACATGTGCAGTGGACCTCAAAACTATTTCAAAATGAGCTAAAATGCAATGCAAAGCGCTTACAAGTCTTTTGTCTGTGTACTTCCTATCTGCTGCAATACGCTTCTGCAAAAGAGACACATTCATTTAGACTTAGAGCTGGACGCTACAGTACTTTATTGCTACTATATTGGGGTATTAACTGTTGTTAACAGTTTTAACGTTTAATTATGCTTAAAAAAACTCATAAATAAATTAATGAAACAAATGCAGGAGAATTTCAGACATGTTTAATGAGTGTCTATGTATATCTAATATAAAAAGGGCTAAATTTTACGTCTGATTTTCTACGCCAAAATAACCCATAATCTAAAGCTTTTGAAGCCATTCAATAAATTTGCAGTTCGTGTTTTATCACAATTCCTAAAACACAAAGCGCAACTTGATCAAACCTTCCTGCTCAGTTATTAATCATTAAAGAAAAATCTTCAAATATTTAACAATTATTCTACGAAATCGCGCGGAATATCACCTGATACTTAGCCGACGGGGCCGTAGGCCGAGTTGGCTAAAATTAGGCGATATCCCGCAAGATTGAGCAGGACAATTGTTTTATTATTTAACACACTGATAACAAAGCATAATTTACTGAGTTTATTGCAGAAAAAATGGGAAAAAAAATCATGCCATTTTTCTCCCCGTCGACACACGAAATAACGTCAGGAGCCCATGACTAGGAGCGTACAACTCCCATATTAACCTATGTCACGGCATTTTTACAGACCGATCTATTTTTAGACTATCTTTTCCCGCGGCAACGGGAACGACAGCAACACGAAACAATAGTTTTAATGAGCGAAAACACGTGCTCTGCACGTGCAGATAGGAGTGACGTCATCGGGGCTCCTGTGGGAGTCTGATATTGGCGGGAAATTGAATCTAAAAATAAATTGGTGTGTGAAAACGCCGTGACAGGAATATAGTTTAATTGTACGCTCCTAGTGATGGGCTATCGCAGGATATCTGTCGAGTGCGCGCGACGTATACCAAGTGCAACAAGACCATATTTGGAAAGTGTTATGATGTGTTGAATAATAAAACCACGTAAGAGAAAGGTAGTGAGCAGGCACCCTCCTATGGACAGCTGTTTATTAAGCTGTTAAGGCTAGCTCTTAGCTTTCACCTAGTAGATGAAACCTTGGCCACTATGTAACCCACAGGTGGGGTACTCAGGTATATTAAAGAGGGGCAGGTGCGGAGACCTTTTTTGGGTTGAAATTCGTGGCATGGGACTTTTTGCTTTTTATGTTTAGAAAACTGGACTTTTGGGGGTTATGGATTTGCGCCGCTGGACTCTTTTTTGGGTCTTTTTTTTTGTTAGCATAATGGAACTTTTTTGGGTTTTAAAAATTCGCCTCATTCACACAGCTCTCCCTGTCACTGATGTGACTGAGTACCCTCTCCCCTGGAGTGTGACCATTAAGATGTTTTCTGCCACTGATTTTCAGAGTTTATAATATTAACTCTTAAAGAAATAACTTTCTAACAGTACCTTAGCAGTGTCAATGCAAGCTAATGCCATAAATGTCAAATGCTGGAGCATGTGATTGACACTTTCTGCTATCACCATGCTGCGCCGGTGAAATGTGTGTTCAATGGCCTGCGGCGGAACAAACAAGAGTTCAAACAGACATGAACTTTGAACTAAAAAGTAAAACGTTAACAAGCAAAGCGACCATCTAAAAAAGCTTTCAACCTTTTTTAAAATTTTGTTAAAAAATATTTGGCATTTTAATACCGCGATATGCCGTTCAAATATCGTGACAAGAAATATCGCGGTGCCTGGAGTACCGTGTATCGTTGCAGCCCTATTTACCAGTCAGCAGAAATACTGCTGTTATTAAAGTGGCAGATCACAGTCCATCCTTAACTTAAGAACTAGTGTAGAATGATATAATTAGAAATTATACGTTAGTCCGAAAGCATGTTTTACCTTGAGTAGCTCTACGAGTCTGCACAAAGCCAGCACAGCAGTTTTGGTCAGTGGTTTAGACAGCACAAGATGCATGTTCATAACAGTACGCACCAAATGACTCACAGTATGTGCAATAAGGATGCCCTGAAGAATACAAAATAAGAATAGTCACCACAAACAGTGCTTCTCAGGACTACACTCACCCGGACGATCGTACTTTACCAAGTTACGATACAGCGTGACCTAAAACATTTGCAACGGGGAAATCATAGCCCCCGAGCTTTTCGGAGAGGTCATATTTGCTGTTTTGGCAGTCAGCTAGCATTTTTAGAAAGAAAACAGTTGCTTAGAAAGTTCGTGGAAAGTTCATTTCAGCTAGCATTTTCTCAAAGGAAGATTTTCTTCCCTTACATTTTCGGGCAGTTACAATTTCAGCTAAGGAATACGAATAGATCAAAATAATTCTCCTGGCTAATGAAAACATCACTTTAAACAGACTTCAATCGATTGTATTAATATTTTGCCCTAAAATCCAAAGTATCTCTGCATTCCCTCTACTTTGGCATACAGACTGGAAATGGTGTCGGAAATAAAGTGATGCACTTATTAGTTCAAGGCCAGGAATTGAAAGATTAGCTTATGACTTTTTCCAAAAAGTAAAGAAACAGAAAAAAAAAGGATCTGATGCATGGTTGACTACTTTTGTTTTGAGTTGGTTCAGTTTTAGGCAAAAGTTATTCGCTAATTTAATAACAATAATTCGCTGAATCCAGTCTGTATGTCAAAGTAGAGCGAATTTAGAGGAGGCCCTGTTAGGGAAAATTCCGACAGGCGACAAGGCTCTGAAACGGCGACATGAAGGAATTGAAATGACGACGAACGACAAGCCTGATCCCGTGAAATGGCAACAGCGACAAAAATAAAAGCAAATGGACAGCGACATTGGCGATTTTAAATAAGACAGCGACTTGATGGTAGTCGGGCAGAGGAAAAATGTCGAGAATGAGTTTGTATTTTCATAAAGTTAATCGTTCTGTCAGTCTTCTGTGTGGAAACACACTGATTTACGACCCTTGAAGTTGCGTTGAAAAAAAAAAGGCTTCAGAAACATTCCGAACTTTCCGAAAGTGCGACATTGACGTCAGTGTCACTGCATGAAATTCTGACAGCGACATGCGGCCCTTCCGAAATTGCGACGTGTAAAGGTTCAGACGGGGGACATAAAGAACCCCCCCCCCCCCCCCCCCCTCAACCTAACAGGGCCTCAGGTTATTTTTGATTTAACCTCGTTCAAAATGAAATTCCTTTGTCTCCTCACCCTAATTATTCATGAGAAGACAAAGGAATTTCATTTTGGCCTAAGTTATATAAAAAAATAACCTGAGATCAAACTTAACCTGTAACATATACCTTAATGAACAGGACACAGCGTGAGTTGAGGTCATCTACCAACGAGCCTCCTTTGCTCAATGTTGATTCCATGTGAACCATCCATGAACTGACTTGCATCTGGTAAATTTGGGCATCTCTAATATAAAACAAAAGTTATACAATGGCGTGATATGCTACTCCTTTTAATATCCTTTTTAAACGGTTTTAAGAAAAAAACTTGAGACTTATCTTTTCAGGACAGCGTTTTTAGTACATACGTTTTCTATATTTTTCTTCATTTAATGTAAATTAAGAAAGGACTCATTAGCATTAACAGACTTAGAACCCAATGACATAAGGGTGGGATATCACAGGTATCCCACACAAAAACGTAAAGGCCAAGCTGAAGAACTTTGACTCTTTAAATGAAATTCATTTCTCAGTCACATCGCAGGGGCACCCAACGACAAGTTGAGGTAGATATCTATAGGTGGACTACAAATCACACCAACATTTGCCAGTTTTTTTTCCCTGACAGCTTTAGGCAAAAAACCCTGCCATTCCACTATGCCTCTGCTATCGCAACACAGTAGTACACACTATAAGCTTTTGTATCAATGAGTTCCAATAATAGTCTAGTTTGCTGACTAGCCAGCTCCCCTCTCTACCGTTGTCAAAACCCGTCCCCACCACCACGGCCCAAATTCCATGAATTAGTTTTGTCCCATCCTACCTCACCAAGTTCTGATTACAGTTTGCCAAATACTGCTCTTTTGAGGTTTCCACAGCAAGCTTTTGTTTCTTGTCAACAATTTTGCCGAGATGAGGAATTCTTCGTAGAAGAAATTCGTTTGGGAAAAACATGATATCTCCCGCGAGATGGACAGACGGAACCTTGGATGAAAGTAGAACCAAAAGCTAATTTTTCACGTATCCTGTGATGATACTCCATAGCCTGCTGTATAATGTGATTTTAGATTTATAGATGAAGTTGTACAGTGTTATCTACTGAACATGCCTGAATAAATACAACATATACTTTATAATCATGGTTATAGATCAGTAGCTATCTCTTTAACAATTAGATTATGAGCTCCAGATATCCATTATGTGATAGCTGATGAGAATGCAGCTGTTTTTTGTTAGACTTGTATTCAGCGCAATTTTTACGTGGTTACTTTTGTTTCAGTTATGTGGCTGCTGGAATATTCAGAAAATTAACAAAAATGTCTTCCAAATCAAGCGGTCTTTACTATTCAGATTTTTGAAAGATTAAAGAATGGACAAAATCACAAAATTAAATATGTCTCAGTTCACTTTTTCCCCTCAAATCACGACATTAAATAATTGTGAAAAACATGTAGGACCTGAAACTTTTCAAGAAATTAGCAAAAATAAGGTACATGCGATAACTATTCTCTCCCCCCCCCCCCCCCACAAACACACACACCTAACCCCATATTATGCATTACCTTCTTATGAATATCCCACAACTTGCTGAAGAACTTCTTATCAATTCCTCTGTAGATCTGGAAGTGCAGGACAAACAGTCCTAGAAGCCCAACAGCCTTCTGTCTTTGGTCGACCTCATGAGGCTCGTCTGTGATTTATAAGAAAGTGAAAACAGATTGTGAATCATTTGTTTATGAGCAATTTCCAAGTTACATGTCAAATGGGAATAATCAAAAATAGAAGGGGACGTAGTTCCTGGTGTGCTGGTCTACCGTGAAACCTCTATTAAGCCCCCGGGGGGCTTATTTAATTTCAGCCCTTATTACACGGGGTAAATAGTTTCTGTACAAATCTCAAACAACTGCAGTAAAACATTATTTAATACCAAGCGGGAAACAGTATTGTGTGTTTTATTGTATATTTGTTTAAAAACAAGCCAACTGGGCCGCATATTAGTGTATTTCCTAAGAGGGAATAGGAGGGAATAATTACAAAATATTGTGTCCCAAAGGGGGGGGGGGGGTTATTACAAAAGCCGACTCCCAAACAGGGGGCTTTTTGGAGGGGGGGGGGTCAAAAGAGAGGGGGCAGGGGCGCTTAATAGAGCTTTTGTGGTGTCTCTATCTTTCATCTAACATTCATACTCATGCGTGGGCTGGGTGGGTGGGTGAGATCAAATATGGACTGATAGTGGCTGCCAGAGGCGCCTTTACAGGCTGACGTCCGATCTCACCCTAGAGAAGCATTGTAAACCGCCATGAAACTATGTGACATGTGAAAAAAGAGTTACAAAACTGAGAGCTTATAAAATTGTTTTGAAATGAAGATTTTGTTCCTGTTGCTGTGACAGCAGGTGAACTTCAGTAAATAAAACAAAAGTTAATTAATACATACTCATCCTTGTGTCAAGGCTTTGATAAATAATTCTGATGTTATAAAGGAACTCTTCAGCAAATTCGTTGTTTCTTGTCACGCTCACATACTGTGTATCGAACTGTTGCTCAAAACAGTTCTGAAAGAAGAAATAAATTATTACTACAGATGTTTGCCATCGCCAACAGTTCTAATTAATAAGGTGAGATTATGTTCCAGTTTGCTTGGAAAGTCGGAGCACAACTGTTGATAGCATTGAAGGTACACATGCAGAGTTGCCAACCCCTGGAGAGCTGAAATTAGGACATTTTTTTTTCTTTTGTGTCAACACCCATTATGAACCCCCCTAAAAAAATCAGTGCATCTACCTCTGGACATCAAAATACAGTACCGCCCAAAAGTAAGTTGCCAGTCGCGTCGTGTTTCCTGCGAGACGCGATTTGTGTAGCGCAAGACTCACTGAAGTGAAAATTTTTCACATAAATTTCGGATGATTTTACAACGCGAAATCAATTAATTTCGCGTAGCGCTTTACGAATGCAGCTATTGTTTCAATCGAATACATGTCATTCCCTTCTATGCAAATACAGACAGCATCGTGGAGTTCATCACAAATTGAAATGGCACAGTCCTCTTGTAAACAAACCAACAAAGATCGATTACGAATGGTTACTGTTCCTCAGGTGTTCCTTGCTCCCGCTAGTGTTCTAATGACAACTTTTATCGGTTTTGTCGTCAATACGATATATGGTCGTGTTTTCTGAATTCGTTAGGAAAATTAAGTGCTAGTTCGCCACAAGCAAATGGCCATTGGCGACTTGCTTTCAGTTCACAAAGCGATGCAGACTAAAATTTGCATTTAAAACCGCAAAAACTACTGGCTGTGTAACCTGAAACCTTCCACTCAGTAAACATGGCACAACACTCGTTAATCATTACTCGCTTGAGAAGCTGTGGAAAACCCGAAGCAGAACAGACTTTATTTCATTTCCTTCTTTTTGAATGAATAATCCTATCATGTAGAAATTGGAAGTTCATCTGGCTGATGAAGTTTGAGTCGTTAATTAAGTCATCCCCCTCCAAATGGCAACAATAACAAAAACATGTTTTCTTTGTGTCAGATTAGGTAAAGTATGTACTAAAATACAGCAATGAAACAATATTTCTTGGATTTTTGGAACATGTATTTCAATTTAATATTAGCCTCTCTTAGGAACAAGACCCCAAATTGCTTTTTCCTGGGAGATCTGGAGGCCTGTACAGGGAGACCAAAGGATCTGTTCCACATCTGGAGTCTCGGATAAACCAGGAGAGTTGGCATACAGTTTAATTTGTGTACATGTATGGGAACAAGTGTGGCTCAAGGGGTGACAAACACAATAAGAAGCACAAGAACACTGACAACACTTTATTCAGAAACAACCTTTATCACTGGCTTCCAAAGGCTGGTTTGATTTGGTTGCTCATATTTTGCCTCTGCCAACCTTACACCTCATGTAGAAAAAGCAAAGTGCACACCGTCTAAAGCAGAGGGGTGGTTTGAAAGGCATTATCATTTACAAAAGGCAGATGTGTGATCAAATGAGGATCCATAACTTACAGTACGCACCAAGAATATGAGGTTAGTAACATATTTATTATATCTCTGAGGTTAATCCGGCATGCGGGAAAGAAACTAGTTGAAGTCAAGCAGGCCGTACTGTAGAATACGGCCCGCAAAATTGACCAATCACAGCGTGTACAAAGTGAGAGCTTAGTCCGTCAGTTTCTGTTTTTAAGAACAGACTAAAGACGCATCTTTTTAGAGCTACTTATAATTAATTCCTTGTTTATTTAATATCTTTCTATGCATTTAGGTTAATCTTTTCTTCTGTACAGTTTTTAATTTTTGATTGTTAAGCGATATAGAGCTTTTTGTATCTGCCGCTATAGAAATAAAGTCATTATTATTATATAATAAATATATATATATAAAACAACAGGAGAAGCTCAAGGAATGAAGGCAACAAAAACGCTCAAGGAAATTTAAGGGAAAAAAGATTGGCAAGAACAAAGCTCCAGAGACTGTGCTGTATAGCATTACCTGCAAAATGACACCATCAAGAAGCTGTCCTTCCAAACTCATCAGGAGTTTCTCCAGTGGACGAAGCTTTGCCTCTTCAACACCAAATAAAGCAGTGTTACTGTACACTGATTTTAGCATCCTATGATGGAATTACAAAAAAAGTACATCACTCTACAGAATGTGATTGTTATGACTGGGTAAAATACTGATAAGGGGGTATATTATTGGCATTGACTGACTGACTGACTGACTGATTGACTGATTGACTGATTGACTGACTGATTGACTGACTGACTGACTGACAGACTGATTGACTGACTAACTGACTGATTGACTGATTGACTGATTTATTGACTGACTGACTGATTTATTGACTGACTGACTGATTGACTGACTGACTGACTGACTGATTGACTGACTGATTGATTGACTGACTGATTGATTGATTGACTGATTGACTGATTGATTGACTGACTGATTGATTGATTGACTGACTGACTGATTGATTGACTGACTGATTGGCTGATTGATTGATTGACTGATTGATTGACTGACTGATTTATTGATTGACTGACTGATTGACTGACTCTGACTGACTGATTGACTGACTGATTGATTGACTGATTGACTGACTGACTGACTGACTGATTGACTGACTGATTGACTGATTGACTCACTGATTGACTGACTGACTGACTGATTGACTGACTGACTGACTAACTGATTGATTGACTGATTGACTGACTGACTGATTGATTGACTGACTGACCGACCGACCGACTTATTAATTGACTGACTGATTGATTGACTGATTGATTGACTGACTGATTGACTGATTGACTGATTGACTGATTGACTGACTGACTCACTGATTGACTGATTGATTGATTGACTGACTGACTAACTGATTGATTGACTGATTGACTGACTGACTGATTGATTGACTGACTGACCGACCGACTTATTAATTGACTGACTGATTGATTGACTGATTGATTGACTGACTGATTGACTGATTGATTGATTGACTGACTGACTGACTAAGTGACTGATTGATTGACTGACTGACTGACTGACTGATTGACTGACCGACGGACAGACTAACTGATTAACTAACTGACTGATTGAGTGACTGACTGATTGACTGGCTGACTGACAGACAGACCGACTGATTGACTGATTGATTGACTAACAGACAGACAGACTGTAGACTGAATGATTGACTGACTGACTGACTGACTGACTGACTGATTGACTGACTGACTGACTGACTGACTGATTGACTGACTAACTTCAGGATTGACCGTCTGACTGTCTGTCTGACTGTTTGGTTGATGACTGACAGACTGTCTGGTTAATAATTGACAGAATGCTTGTCTGCCTGCCTAACTGACTGACTTTGCTTGTCAACAGAATAACTGACAAACATGCCAACACATCATTGGCTCACGCTCTTCTCTAACAGACGAGTATGGGACACTGTCTTCCTGTCTATTTGCCCTTTGGTCTGTCTGTCTCTGTTTGTCTGTACAACTGATAAATTAACTGCCACTTTCATCTCAAAATACAGATAATTTATTTGCAAATCAATCAATAAACAAGGTAATATTGCATACCTCCTATACTGTTTCCAATGTTCTTTTAGTGTATGACTGGCATCAATAATTTCATCTAAAGTGATAAGGACTCCAATCAAAGCTGCTAGATGTTCAAACACAGTCTGCAGAGACAATTCAATTTCTTAAATAAATATACACAGAGTAAATTGTTGTTTGCACACAGTATAAAGTGTTTGCATTGACCTTAGAGTAATTGCAGCACACAAAACAATTCCTTAAATTTAAGTGTGATAGAAATAGTTAAACAGTCAAACAAACATACTGTAAAATGGACTCCAGTCACATCCATAACCTTGGGGCCATCTCTGAAATCCAAATGACATTATTTAAAAGCCATATTAAAAAGTACATACCATCCCAATTTTATGCTAACTCAAAGCAGTTTCCAAAAAAAAAAATGATGAAGTAAATCAAACCAGCTAGATGTAGTTGCTTGTGTTTCACTTCACTCAGCACTTACACAGCTGCACATGTATGTTAGACTGAAAAATAGCATTTTAAAGTACAATCACAATATTTCTTTTTTTTCTTACTTTGAGTACAATGCAGCAAGCTGTTGAACCACATTCTTGACGACTTCATAAGAGCGAGTTACAAAACTGGAGAGATCTTGGAGTAAAGATAACACTCTGCCAAGGCGGACCTGATTGTCCCCTTCCTGTGCCTGTTCTTTATCAGATCCTGAAATATTCCAATATCAATTAAAATAACTCATGACATTTACATAGTAAAAGCCATTTGAGTGCAGTTCTTGTGCATTCCTCCAAACTAAAAAAATATCAAGATCTAATTGAAATTTAGAGAACTTATTTTTATTTTTTATTTTATTTATTTATTTGCCACACACATGGTTTTGAAGAGAGACTGAAGGAAAACTGACTAACCTAAAGAAAGGCCATTTAAACAAGCTTGGAACCAACAAATATGTAACTTACTGACATGTATGTATTTCCCAGTGACCTTAACAAATTGAATGTGGTTTAGCATTGTCTATACTCTTATCGACAACGATATTCATCATCACAGTGATCAAAATGTTCTGGACTCACGAGGCGCAGCCGAGTGAGTCCACAACAAATTTTGACCACTGTGATGACGAATATCGTTATTGATAAGAGTATAGACAATGCCAAACCACATTCGATTTGTTTTTTACCACAATATCAGCGTCAAAGAAAATGCTAATTTCAGAGCGCAAGCTGAAAAAAGGCATTGCGCGACACGTTGACACGAGCAGCGTTGTCTAGACTCTTATCGACAACGGTAAATTAGCCAATCAGATTGCGAGATTACTAGCAATTGTGGTAAAATACATGTACTATTTCTCACATACCTGCTTCTTCATACAGTAATAAAGGAGTAAAATACTTTGTGGCTGCCTAGAAAAGGGGAAGAAACCAATGGAATAAATTCAATTAGCTTCTACACAAAAACTATCTATTCAACAATTAGATTATGAGCTTAAAAGTTCTATCACATGGTAGAGCTGACAAGGGTGCAGCCTGAATCTACTTATGCTTTTAGTACAAGTATACTTGTCATTCAAAACTAAACAACTAAATTACAATCTAAATCCTCTTTGCAAACACTTTCAAACGTGGAGAAGTGGCCACCATCACAGAATATTTGAGAATGAATATGTGAAACTCATATATTTGAACTGTGGATCATGTATTTATCACTCACTGGTATATTGAGAACCAACAATATGACCAGCTCCCAGTTGACTTGTTAGCTCAGTTGGTAGAGCACTGCACTAGTATCGCAGAAGTCGTGCTTTCAACTCCCATACAAGCCTGGATTTTTTCTGGCTTTACTTTCATTGTACAGCTTTAGTGTTCATAACTGTGATGATCATTCACATATTCACTATCACAGAATAGGTAGTGAGTAGCATAGCCAATCAGAGAATGGCATTTGTGATAGAATGCTAGTAGATTTATACTAATAGAAAATAGTGCACATAAACATGTTTTTCACCTCATGTTTCAGCTGATCCATTTCTCGGCATAGTGAGGCAAACACCATGACCACTTTGTTGAAAAGCTAAAAAGAAAAACACAAATAACACACAAGAAACCCTTAAGGACTGAAATGTGTAACTGCCTTTTGTATGCTTGGAAACAAGCTTCCAAATATTCAATTTTCTAAGTACCATATTTGGAACATCAAGAGAGAAACACTCAGCCAATCAGTTTGCAAGAACACAGTGATGCAATACAACCAATGTTCCAGCGTGAAATTAAAAATAAATGTCAGACACGTCGGTGAGACAAAAAGGAAAACAGAAAAGTCCAAAACTTTGTCCAAAAATAGAGTGAAAAAGTTCGGTGAAACAATCAGAGGAAAAACAGAGGTGGAGATTTTTGAGGATGTGTGAAATTTGCTACATTGTTACAGTCAAGTCAGGTCAAACGTACCCCACTAGATTACATTAATGAGTGTTAGTCGTTTCGAATAATGCAATCATTTTTGAAATATTCGAATCAAACTTTGATTGCTGATTGGACTAAGCAGTGTTCAATCTAGGCCGCGTCTTTGCGTCATTGACGCGGCAAATTTTACTCTGCCGCAAAATAAATTTGTGGGGTCAAGCTGATGCAGAAAAATGAGCAACAAAAGTGAAACAAGTTTCCTTTTGCAGAATTACTTACAAAATAGCAGGTAATGCATGAAAATGAAGGCAAACACACAAACTATTTGTGCGATGGTTCTGTACACTCTTTCTGTGTCAGGCGTTCCACTGAATTTTTTCGAAGGAGACTGGAGCTCACTTAAACGCTTCTTGCAGAACTTGCAGACCTTTTTCGTCGCTCATACGTGGCTCAAGTTCTATCAATTTATTACTACACTTCGTTTTTAATTTATTATTACACCTCGTTCACTCTTCATTACTGATGAAATGACACTGAACAAAAACTAGCTTTCTTTGTTGATAAGAGAAGGGCGGAAGCAACGCTGACAACGAGACTTAAGGATCTTCAGTCCATCATCCGAAAAAATTTCGCTCCATTTGGAAGAACACCCTCCTGTGACTGATGCCCAGAAACTTGGGTTAGGGGTGGGGTGGGTAACACATTCCCAGAAACCTTAAATGATCCATCAATTCTTGGAACCTGAGGCAGCTAAACTGAAAGTATTAACGACAGCTCCTTCTAAAGCATTGCAGAATGATACAAAATAGCTCCTTAAAAATAGCTCCTTAACTTTCAGGTGAAGTTCTAGCAAGTTTTCTCGTCAATATTGTTGGTTGTTTGCAATGCTGTACACTATCAGCTGTGTTTAATTTTAATTTTTTAGGATTCCTCAGAAAGAACAATATTGTTGGATTTTAAAGGGCTATAAAAGGTGTGCTCTATTAAAAGAGATGAGAAAAAATAAAGTCTTGTTGGCCGAATGAGGTTTTCAAACACATCTACATACACAGTCCAATCAGCAGTTGAAGTTTGATTCGAATATTTCAAAAGTGATTGCATTATTCAAAATGACTAATGGGTTCAATGTTCAAATAATCAACTCATTAATGTAATACAACCTTTCCAAATTAAAATAATTGAGATGGTCCAAGAAAGGATATCAAACAGTGAAATCACACTGGGTTGGGTGGGGTGGGTGGGTGGCTGAGATCAAATATGGACTGATAGTGGCTGTCAGAGGTGCCTTTACAGGCTGATGTCCAATCTCACCCTAGAGACGAATGTTTCATGGTTAATCCATTACCATTTACCTTGTTGTCTGTTTTAATAAGCTCCAACAGCTTTGATTGTTCATACGGTAAAATCTGGTCACAAAACAAAAAATAAAATAATCTCATCATAAACAATTATAAATGATTATTTCCATCAATGATTTAATATCCCAAACCCCAGACTGGGCCACTAACCAGGTCTTGAAATAACTGGTATGATCATTCCAGCCATGTGCGTAACAACTGCCTCAATTCAGATGATCGGACTATAGGACATTTTCATGCCGATGCAATTTGACTACAACTACCAGAATCCTTCAAGTTTTGCTTTTCTCATGCTAATTAGAGCTGTTGTTATTTTTACCCTATTGGGATTACAAAATTTAAATAACTAAGGAAAAACAAACTGAATTCTGGTCGTTGAACTCAAATGATGCCATTGTGAAAGTTGCCAGCTGGGAAGAGATGTTAAGCTCCAGGCCTTGTCTTCATCACCTCCTCATGTTAATCTTGATGGGGATGAACAAGAATCCACACACCCTTGTGCATCCTCAACTAGAGTATGCTTGCTCTATGTGGAACCCATATACTAAATACAATATTCACCAAATTGAACTACCGGTAGTTCAGTATCGAGTAGCAAGGTTCATGTTTAGAGACTACTCATTTTTAGTTTTACATGTATTATTCCCATGTTAAAACAGCTTGGTTGGGACACTCTTGAACAACACAGACTTTCATACCAGTTATCAATGTTTTATAAAATACAACAAGGTGTAGCTGGTATCTCCTTTCCATCTGAAGTATGTCCACTAACAACGGCTTCTTGAGCCCCCGATGCATTCCCCTTTGTCATCTTCAGTTCAGTTGTAATGTTTATAAATATTCATTCTACCCAAGTTCAATAGTATCCTGGAATAAATTACCCGTAACTAATGCTATAGTTCCCATTACTATTGGTATAATTCCCACCATAAGATCCATGATTATGTAGATAAATTTTGTAAATATTAATTTTAAAATGTAGATACCTATTTTAAGATTTGACATGTAAATAAGTTTCTCTTTTATCCATAATTATTTTATTTTTGTTTTTATTTTTATTTATAACTCCTAGTATAGTGTATACTGTTTTAGAAGTATCCCAGGGCTGTGGTCTAAGCCACTATGAATCTATGGGTTGTATAGACACTTGGATATGAGCTTAAACCTCTTGTACCTGCAAAAGCCTCAGTTGATTACCAAAAAATTAAAACACACAGTCACATGACTGTTGGTACCATGCTCCTTCTAGGAGTGAAGAGGACTTAGCATTTCCATCATAGAGGCCCTGTTAGGGTAAATTCCGACAGGTGACACAGCTATGAAACGGCAGCATGAAGGAAATGAAATGACGACTAATGACAAGACTGCTCCGCGTGAAATGGCGACAGCAACAAAAATAACAGCAAAATGGACAGCAACATTGGTGTTTTAAATAAAACAGTGACTTGATGGCATTTGGAGAGAGGAGAATGTCGAGAATGAGTTTGTTTTTGCAAAAAAATAATCGCTCTGTCAGTCTTTTGTGTGCTGGAAACACACTGAGTTACGACCCCTGAATTGTGACAATGCATTTTTTGTTGGAGAATCAACCTCAGAAACATTATGAACTTTCCGAAATTGTGACATCTACATCAGTGTCACTGCATGAAATTCCGACAGCGACATGTGGCCCTTCCGAAACTGCGACATGTAGAGGTTTGAAATTCAGACGGGGGACATTAAGATCCCCCCTAACAGGGACTCATCATGCATTGAATACAATCTACAAATGCACCATACCAAAGACCAAGCATGAAAACAAAACCACTTCCTCAAATTTATACGCACTTTTGTCTCCTGAATTCCAAAAGAAAATGAGCTGGATTTACCTCAAAAGGAATAATGGTTTTCGAGATGATCTTTACAGCTCAATACGTCTCATTGCTTACTCAAAATAATGGACAGCACTTCCCCCTTCCTCTCCCCACCGGGATGGGGAGGGGTACACAGCTGACACCGCTGTTTTTGTTCCTTTGCTCTTTATATTAAAGTAGACATTGGAATCCGAGCTCATTACGGAACATAGCACAATATGTGTTGAATATAAACATACTTGAAGAGCGATGGGATCCAGGGTAAAATCCCAAGAGTCGCCAACAGAATCATCCAGGGCATCTTCGATGGCTTTCAATTGCGACGCATATTCATCCAAAAACTGGCCATATTTCCTCAACTGCGATTCTCCGACGATCCCTGAGGACAATCAACATTTGATTAGTGCTCAAAAATTTGTTTTTTCATCGCTCGAAGCGTTCACACTCACTCAATGAACCGTCATCGAACGCGTCGAGATGCCATCCTTCCTCCATCTTGGAATTGTCACGTGATAAAACAAATTGAGCTCTACTTACTTTGGCGGGAGGGGAGGGGAAGGTTAACACTGGACTACGTGCGGAAGGTCGCGGGTTCAAACCCCGGCCGAACCAACACTCGGGGAGAAAAGGAGAAAGTGCTACCTTTGTAATGACATCGACAAACGGTTAGACTTTCTAGTCTTTTCGGATAAGGACGATAAACCGTAGGTCCCGTCTCACAACACTTGTATTTTTAAAATAACCTGTGCGGTGGACGTTAAAGAACCCACGCACTGTTCGAAAAGAGTAGGGTCGTAGTCCCTGCCTCCCCGGTGTGGTGGTCTATCTCTGCTAGCATGTGGTCGGCCTGGCTGGATAATAGACCATTTTACAGTTCTTTGCTAAGTCCCCTGGCCTTTGATTGAATGCGAGGCTGGGGTTGACCTTGTTTTGATACAAACCTACCTGCTTTTCTTATGCAAATTATGCTGATTAAACACTAGTTAGCATAAGAAAAACATGATTTACATAAGAAAAGTAGGTAGGTTTGTATCAAAACAAGGTCAACCCCAGCCTCGCTTTCACCGACAACTGTAAAATGGTCTATTAGCTTGAAGGGCTTCTGAGCGAATGAGACCACAATAAATATACAGCCAGAAGTCAGGCTATCTGACGGGTCCTGGAACTCTTCCCAGTCCCAAGTCCTGGATATCCGCTCTTAATCCACCGTTAGTCATTTGTTGTTGTTGCTGTTGTTATTATTATTATTATTAAATTTTTGTAGGTTAGGTTACTAAGTCAGTAACCTAACCTACTCAGTATATTGTCATGGCTGGCCATTAAATTGTAATAAAATAAAGATAATTTAGTTGGGAACTCCCTAGCCTGCAGTGCAGGCGTTTTTCGGTGGGCGCGTGAGTTATTTCAGTGAGCGGCGCCATGTTGAATTTCACTTAAACGCAAGGAGCTGGGGCGAGTCGAAGGGGGCGGGGTGTCACGTGTCTCTATGTCACTTATTTTATTTTCCCAATTTTGACCTGATTACTTCAGCGTTTTTGAGTCTAGTGCGCATGCGCTCTAGACTCTATCTACTCAGAGCTGTTCACTGTCCACAATTGCGTTGGAGTATCCACCCAATTTCTTCAATCGATTCAAAATCGTGGATACGCAAACAGACAACAAGGCAGGCACGTCGGAGTATCGACGACTGCTGCTGCAATATTTCTCGATCAATCCGAAAACTTGAATACATCGTATCTAATGAAAATTGTTCGTGGACAAGCAGCACGTGGGAATCTGTTGAAGATTCTTGTAGCTGACGACGCGAAGCCACCGGTGCGTTTTACGTTGAATTATTCTAGATTTGGTTTTAACACTTGCTACAACTCTTCCATACATTGAATCAATCAAGCAAAAGGTATTGCGAGTGTTCTACCACTTTTAGGTCGATGGTTTCGAACAAATATATAAAACTAAAAGGCGTTTAGTTGTCGAAGCCGTTGTGATCAATTCAAGCGGACTGCATGTGCGTGTAGGATTAGTATGATTCCTCTTTTGAGAACAAAAAGCTCTCGTTTGAGGCCAATAAACCCTCCTTTGAGGACAATAGACCCTCTTTTGAGGCTGACATTGATCGCTCTGTCGAATATAGAAGACAAATCGAATGTTCATGATCACGCAAACGTAAACATGTTTATACTCAGTTCTACAGATGTTTGTAGATAAAACTGCAGCTTTTTGCTGACTGAGACAATCTGAGTTTTCATTGCATTTGCTATGAACACCTTAAGAGTTGACACGGTGTTACATCAAATTTCTATATTTTTGTCAGTGCAAATGTTAAGATATTAAAATCATACTCAAATTCAACATTGATCAGTTTATATTTTATTTACAATTTATGTGACAAACTATCTGGTTATTGAACGTCTTTTAACACGTTGGTTATGATAAAAACTTGGTAATGTCACCAGTAAAATGTAACGTGTATTTGTAACTTGACCGTCGCGCCCAATTCTTGTCTCAGGTTTGAAATAAATATTTTTTCATTTTGATTGTGTGGTCTCAGTTTCGTAAGTCCAGCCTCGCATTTCAGCACACAATTGTAGGATTTTGCACGATCTTCTTCATGTTGGGCACAGAGTAAACATACTGACTGAAATTCTCCATTTACTTTTAGAAAAAATGAGACCCCTCCTCCCCCAAGTGAAATGCATGACCTATTTGAAGTATTTTGAAAATGCTATGAGCCATATTCCCATTTCCCAGTCCTCTCCCCCATCCTCCAAGTAGTACCTGGATACCCCCTACAGAATGGTGTCCATGTCAGGTTCCATTTGTTTCCAACTCTTGGTATGTCATGTGAAATCAGTCACAAATATCATCAGTTCAAAGCATTAGACTCGTGTACCCTACTGGGTACCAATTTTTTAAAATATGGCGGCCGAAGTACACAAAAGATTTCGTCTTCCAGCGCCTCCATGGTGCCGTTAATTCCGATCCGGAACATCTTGAAGCTAGAGTAGAAAATGTATACTTTCCTGAAAATCTCCAGTTTCGTTCCGTTGGGAAGATGGCTGATTACCATTCTAGAAAACGGTAAAAAAACAAGCAAGGCTGGTTACATGGGGAGAAATATATATATTTAAACCAATATTTCGGGGGCACATTCATGTTTGTGTAACCACGCAACCCGCGGAACAACAGTTGTGCGCTTTTTACTAAGTGTGTTCTGACTTCAGTTGGTGCTTGGAGAACACTAGCTACACGCCCTTCAATATTACGTACTGAGTGAGCCGGGCCGAACAGGAAAATATTTGGCTCGAGGTCATGGCTGGCGAGTACGGAACGAGCGCAGCGAGGTTCGTGCGCCATAACCAAGAGCCAAATATTTTCCCGTCCGGCCCGACCTGAATCAGTCAATAAGCGTTTTATCATAAGGCCTCCTTAGGCTCTTCATGAGCGCATAGAAGATGGATTTTTTTACATAGAAGAGGGGTTTTTTTGCAAAAAAAGGGACAAATTCCTACAGAAAATTGATCTAATATGTTGTTTGTATTTACTTTCTGGTGATGAAATTAAGTTACATTGTAATCGCGACTAAATCCTCTAAAATCGTATTGCTCACGGCCGCACGTGTTCCTTGGCAGGGCCGTATGGCTTTTTGCGGCCCTGCTCGCGCTAACGCGTACGACCCTCATACGGGAATTTTCTCATAAGATAAACTGTATTATTTCATTATGACCCCACTCAATCTGGTTTTATAATGCAAAATAAACGTAGAGATAAAAAGACAATGAAGAGGTAGCGTTCACAGGCGAATACTTTACATCCTGCTCGAGGAAAACGTATTTTATTAACAAAAGACAGAACTCTCAATAAAAAGCTTTTTAATTGTATGCCCATAAAAAGAAATCAGTAATTAAATGTCATCATTGATTAGCCGATTGGACGCTGGAAGGTCCCATGGAAAATAACACCGCATCCCAAGCGTGCGCCCGCATTCCCGGTTCTCAAGCTCTCAGCTCTCGCTGGCCCAATGCCTCGCCCCAGGTCATCTTTCCTCTGATGAATCTGTAAAGTCAAAAGAGACCCATTCAAGATCTAATACAGTTTACACCGACTAATATGAACATTTATCGAAACAAAATTTGTCACGATTGACGGAAGAGGTTAGGACTAATTTGTTACTTAACTGCATGGACTGTATTCACCCAGTGCAACCGCTGTATCGGCTTAAGGAGAATTTCTTGGGTGAGAAGAATCCCTCAGGGAGCTAAGACAAGTTTTCTGAGGGGTATACGGCTCATGAGAAAGGCTGAGATCTAGACTGAGCAAACTAAGTTCACTAGCTCGCGCTAAATCTTGTTACCTCAGGTTTTGGTGAGCAGGATTGCTAGTAACTTCCTAAAGGGCGTGATGCCAAAGGTGAGCCACTGGACTCACTTATAATTATCGCAACGACAAGGACGCTGAAGTCCAAACTAGACTAGCCTGCTTGCCTTGCTTGCGGGCGGTAGTCTGTGTTGCGCGAGATTCCAGTCGCGGCAGTATTCCGGTCGCCATATTGGACGATATAGTGGAGGATCTGGGACGAGTGACAAAGCGCTTTGTCACTTGTCCCAGATCTTCCACCCGTCCAATATGGCGACCGGAAAATCTCGCTCAACACAGACCACCGCCTGCAAGCAGGCTAAAACTAGACCAACACTGATTTCTTTCTGCTAATAATTTTTGCCCAATTTAATTAGGACACTGCAACGCGAATCGAGCTAATTTAGCTCACCACAAAAGCTCTTCCAATGACAGAATTGGGTCCAAACAGAGACACAACATTATCCGCAAATTCATGGTTGATTCGTCCACTCTTGTCCGAGTACAGGTTTCCTAAATCACCAACATGACTGCGAGAGAAACGTGAGGAAAAAAAATCATTAACCATATCTCAACTGAACTGAACATCACCAATAACATCAGTTATCTCCAGATAACCAATTTGGCATTTTAAATGGATTTTGATTCACTTGAACTGAATCCTAAGTAGCTGGCCCGAGTATAGGCAGTCTCGTACCCAGAGTCCTCAGGCTCCTTGGCCAGCGGTTAGTCGCCACAAGAGGCTCTGGGGTACTGGAATTTTTTCACCGCATGTTTATCTGTGGTAAAACAATGGAAGCCGTTACGGGGCAGCCAATCCAAAAAATTATTTTTTTTCGAAAAAATTCCAGTAATCTGAATGAATCAAAATGACGTTGCTTTATCAATCGCTTCTGACCTCACTTTTAGCGTAAACTAAGGAACACTTCGTATCCCGGATATGCCCGGGCTAAAGTTACAGCCGCAAGAGTGAATGCATCGTGTTTTGAGGGTTTGAATGTAAGGCCTCTAATTGAGAACGAATTTACCTGGTAGATTTACGAACGATGAATTTGACCTAGAACTGTTGTCACGAAGAACGAAACTGCCTCGATACAGTGTAATTAAGTATTGCGTGAGTTGTCGAGTATGCTACAGTTATTGTGTTACCGTATTTGGTCACACGGTCCACCGTGTGTGTAGTGGAACGGATTGTAATGACCTCCGGCACTCTGGCATCCTGAAACAAAAATAATAATTCCGACATTTTTACTCTTTCTTTTTGCCTACTTTACACTATGCGATACTGTGAGACAAATAAGACTTTCTTATAGTAAACGTCTTCCTCTATCCCTTGTTTGATGATGATGATGATGATATTATTCTAAATAATCACCTGATTGATATATTGTATTTATAACATATGGTAAGGTGAAATCAAATCAGTCAGATGTTGATCTTTGCATCAGCTAGGACTACCCACAGCGCACCACGCTTGTCAATGTATCTGTCTTGTAAGCTGGAAATGAGATCATGAGCAAACTCACCATCAGTGACAGTATCTCCCAATTCGTGGATGTGGAAGCCATGTGGCGTGTTGGGCGGGAGACCAGATATTTGCACAAACATGTGGATAGGTTGACCACAGTTCTGTGATAGAAACAGTATTAATATTGTTAAATTAATTTCAGTTAAATAGTTGCTTAATCAAAATACAGACGACGAGAATTGATAAATTTCAAATTTACTGGTGGAAGGTGTTGCAAACATGCCTGGGATAAGTCGCACTCGGTTTTTGGTCAGTTTCGGTTTCTCTCTGCTGATCTCGCTTTAGCTGCAGCTAGCCCCAGATTCTCAGATATGTAGTTAGCGCGAAACAGCAACAACAGCTAGGGAGAATCGCGCGAGGACTGGTGAAGGGAGCGAAACTTGGCTCGCTCGCCCCAAGTGTCTGTGGACCTGGCCGAACGGACTAAGCAACAGCTTGTCCTATTACCTGCATCAGCTTGATCGTTCCATTAACAGGAGTTTGGGTACCAGGAGGTGGTCTAGAGTTGGGCTTGATAAAACTCACTGCCGTTACAGTAGCTCCACCTAAACAACAAATTAAAACAGAACGGAAAAACAAAAAAATAAACAAACAAAAATCAAGTTTTGGCGTTCTCCTCTTCGCTCGTCAAGTTTACCCTATAAGCTAACAGAATCTTCTATCCGTCCACACTTGGTAAGCAAATGCTGATGGCTAGGACACCGCTAGGCTGTAGTGTCATCGTTGAAAACAAGGTGACGTCATCGTTCAGGCTCAATACAGCCGATAAAATAATGACCAGGAAGTATCAAAGTATCGTAGAATACCGCAGGGTATCGAAAGAAGCTACATTGTTCGTGACTGGTGACTCCTATCCTAGAGTTAGCATTTATAACTGCAAAGTGATAAAGATAAGATGGTTGTAATTGCCGACATAGACTTCTCAAGCAGTTTAAGGCCTGGGTCAGGGCGTTTATTAGATAAAATAGTCTTTTCGTAATATAACAGCCCAGAGTAATGACAATGAAAAGGAAATTCGGCACAAAGGAAGTTCCCATCGTCCTTAACATTTTCAAGTATAATTGACGTTACCATACTCACGTGACTATTTCATTGAAAAAATCACTTATTTGAGGAGTAGTTGACGGTCGTGGGATATAATATCGAATAAAAACATATTTCGTACCAGCACCTCACGTTTGGAATGACCGTCAATCGTTCTCAACAAAAAAATTAATTCAACATTTGGCTGTTAATAATTTAAAAACTAAGGGCCTGTTCACATGGAGGTGGGTGACCCCGGGTAGGTGAGGTACCCCACCTAGCCGTGGTAAAAAAAAGCTGGCTTTCACATGCAACCCCGTGGCGCTGGGGTGAGGTTTAAAATGCTATCACGTGGTCGCTAAGTACGTTTCTTAACAAAGAATTCAGTGACAATTGCCCGGATGAACATCACCCCACCCCACCTCCAGCATTCACATGGAGAAAACTCATCCCAGCTAAGCGGGTTACCCGCCCTGGCTGACCGGGCAACCCGCCTCGGTGAGGTTCCCCACTTCACATATGAACGCGATCGAGAAATAAAGAGAGATTGTATGGAGAGATTGGTAACCCCACTGAGGTGGGGGACCTCACCTTCCTGAGGTCCCCCACCTCCATGTGAACAGGCCCTTAAACTAGTGAACAATCCCTCCAAGCGTAGATTTAAGAGTTTTTCAAATTTTGATCACGTGACCGGTCACGTGATCAAAGAGGACAATAAGATTTATCTTCAGGAAAAATTTCATCCGGTTCTAGGCAATCTGGAGAAATATATTGGCGATCAACCATATTTCTCAACATATTTCGAAACCCAGGCCTTAAACTGTTTGATTTACTGTGACAAACAAAGGCGTTCAATTACCTTGATTACAACAGATCTCTTGAGCTTTTGCTAGCGTCAGCAGGCCACAAAGAAAAAACAGTCTCATGATGTATCTATGGAAAAGTTGCAAACCCTTTCAGACATTTATTTCATGTTAACTTGACCTAATTATTTGGCTTAACACTAGCTTCTTAATGCTTCATTATTGCAGGAGCCCATCACTGGGAGCGTACAACTGCCCTATATTCCTGTCACGGCGTTTTCACAGACCAATATATTTTTAGATTGAATTTCCCGCCAATATCAGACTCCCGCAGGAGCCCCGATGACCAATCACAAGTCGCCGCACGTGCCACAAGTATCTGCACGTGCAGAGTCTTTGTGTAGTTTCTCTCATAAAAACTATTGTTTTGTGGCGCTCTCGTTGCCCTTTTTCGTCGGAAAAGATAGTCTAAAAATAGATCGGTCTGTAAAAATGCCGTGACATAGGCTTAGTATGGGAGTTGTAAACTCCTTGTGATGGGCTCCTGATTACTGTCATTCCTTTACCTCATAAATTGTATTTAAGTGCCCTATATGGTGCGAATAAATAAAAGAATTGAATTGAATTGAATTGCCTAGTTTGCCTCTAAGCTCAAGCTAACGATCAAGGCAACGAAAGACAGGAGGTACTCACAGTTTGTACCCAGCTAGACAAAGGTAAAAGTTGCGGACGTCAATACTTTCCAACGTGATCGTTCTCCTGCTAAAAGGAACACGCGAAAAATCACGGTCTTCCACAAACATTTACTCTAAAGAAATATTAATTTTCAAATCTCGTCAGCGAACTCGGATCAGAAGTACCTGAAACAATTGTAGTGGTATTGAAAATAGACATTTATTTGTCAAAAGTAGCTTTTAACTTTTTACACACACGATCACATCAGCCCCGCTGTAATTTTATCGTGGGTAAATAAATGTTATTATTATTATTAACAAAATGCTTCAATTTGAGTTTCGTGAAATTTAGACAATATCCGTTGGAAAGATCACTGATTACTAATTTATTACCTCTGAACGCTGTTATGATCACTTACCTTTATAAAGATGAAGTGCTTGTGCAAGAAGCGAAACGGCAATCCAAAGAGAAATTCAGTCAACAGTGATACACAGCAGATCAGGCTACAAAAACCACAGAAGATCCATGAACTGATGTGGGAGGATATCAGGTACTCTCTGCAGGCAGGCAGAAAATTGCATGCCTTTTCAGTCTAGTCCACTAATCTACTGGTTTCTATGACATTTGCAACTGGTTTAGCATGTATAGCAGGTACAATATTATTCAGCTTCGACAGCTGCGGCTCACAAACCCTGCCAAGAATTCTGTCGAAAAAAATCTGATGTATGGTCAGAGCTTGCCATGTGAAACTTGACAAGATATTGGACGGTGTTCACCCCCTTGCATTATGAAGGCATTTTCATTATCATTTTGTTGAGGTTATCCCTTTTCATGCGAACAATTATCGTGTAAATAGAATACACACTTCAGCGCCAACGCCTATTTTTTTGGTGTATAAATATTTCAAATGATGTTTGTTGGTTCTCTACTCTGCTCCGAGAGGTTTTTCTCCGAGTACTCCGGTTTTTCCCTCTCTCCAAAACCCAACATTTCTTTTGATTTGAGGCCTTATATAGAATTGATTTGATTTAGTCTCCCCAATTAGTAGAGCATCCGAGCTCGGCTAAATAGATTTGAGACTTACATAAAGTGATTATTATTATTATTATTATTATTATTATTATTATTATTATTATTATTATTATATTATTATTATTATTAAGATTGTTTGAGAATTTGTTAATAAATCATTATTAGATTAATTTTAAATTATCATCATTATTATTATTATTATTATTATTATCATCACACACGAGGAAGAATGTTTCATCAGACAGTCAAACACTGAGAAGTGGGTTGAGAAACCCAAGCACAGCTGAGATTTTTAACCAGGTTGGAAGTGTTTGGATATCGATATCTGTTAAAACACACTTTTGAGAGTTTGATATAGCTTCTCAAAGCATTAATAATTCTTGGAGAAATTAAAAGCAAAAGTTCACCAAATTTTATGATAATTAGGATCACATATCCAAACTCCCTTCACGATAGGGACTTCATATTCTCTTCATGAATTATTAATGAATTTGAGAAGGAAAACTCTTACAACCAGTGAAGAGATGTACCGTAGGGCGAGTTACCACTTTCCTAAAGTTCCTTAAGAATCTCCCCCCCCCCCCCCCCCCCATTGCGCCCGTTTCAACGCACAAACTTTATACCAGTTGATTTTTTAACACGACAATAGAGAATCACCGAATAAATATGCGAGCGGCATGTCGGCCATTTTGTTTGCGATTCAGTTGTTCCGGGTGCTAGGGTAACCCTACCTATGAAATTTGCTTGTAAACCCGGGATATCTTTGACGCTCCTGCTAGCGTAACCCTAGCACTAGGGTTACCCTCCCTCCTTGTAAACAGGGCCTAAAAGTCAGTTTAACGAGAGTTTATCAGTCGCAGCTCCGCCGCTAGCGACCGAGTCAAAGTAGACCACCTGCTCGTCGGCTAGTCAGTTAACAAGTATAGAGGGTATGCAACCAGTCTCCAGAGATTCGAATGACAATGGGCTGGCGGCCATGTTGGTGGACAATAACAAAAGAAGCTAATGAGAAATCTTTGTTCACGGTACACCAACATGGCGACGATGACGTAACACGCATACGCCCTATAGTGTATTGTTCTACCCTGAGTATCGTAATAAGGTATACGGGGAATCGCTCTGGTCAAGGGCAAGCCTAAGAAGAGGGAAAAATAGAAATACACAAGATCAAGCCGGACTTACTCATTGGGTAGGAGGCTGGGTATCCAACCTCTTCAATTCGCGGCCTCGAGTAGAGTGATGGGTGGAGCGTCTCACTTAGATTAATTACCAATGCAAATTCGAGTTTGCATAGTTCCTTTGTTTATTTATCCGCATGTCCACTCGCAAGAGGAAAATGGTATTTTGTTAACAATAGACATAGCTGTCAATCAAAAGCCTTTTATTCGCGCGCATTGCCATTATGAAATTTACAATTTTAGCTTTAATGCATTCTGGACGTTAATGCATATACCATTTATTTAATACAACGATAAGAATCGTACACCTTGTCTTATTCACGATCGATGTGATAATGATTAGTAATTCACTCGCTTTTTAGCAAACAACTGTTAACTGTCGATATAACGCTTTTTGGTCAATAACCACTCTGAAGTCAATGGCACGTTTTCAAGTGTCATCTCTATCAGTGTTGACTGGCTAATCGAAGGTCCCATGGAATATAACACCGCATCCCAAGCGTGTGCCTGCATTCCCGGTTTTCAAACTCTCAGCTCTCGCTGGTCCAGTGCCGCGCCCCAGGTCGTCTATCTTCTGATGAATCTGCGAAGTCAATGATGAAGTTCAGTTACGTCATTGCGTCATCTTTCGTGAGTTTTTTTTTTTTTTATTTCTTTACTGAAATAAAGTTGAAGTTGAAGTTGGGGGTGGGGGTTGGGGGTTGAGTCATATGGCTCGCAGGGGACCTAGCTCCGTATTGCGTGTTCACCTGTCATGGGCAAATAGGTAAATGCAAATACAAAAAAATTACTGGACTGATTATGATACTGTAACACGAATGGACCCAATCTAACTCACCACAAAAGCCCTTCCAATGACAGAGTAAGGTCCAAAAAGGGACACAACCTTATCCTCAACTTCATCGTAGATTCTTCCTCTCTCGTCCGAGTACAGGTTTCCTAAATCACCAACATGACTGCGAGAGAAACGTGAGAAAAAAATATATCATCAGACTCATTACCCATAACTTAAGTGAACAACAACAATAACATCACAGTTATCTTCAGAAGCAAGCGCACTATTTGCGAAACTCTCGCAAAGCTGTTAACGTTTAAAACTTCAGCTTCTGCAAGGAACTGCCGCTCACAGCTACAGCGTCTGCGTTGTTTTTTCAATTGTAATTTTTCATGTGGAGAGTAAACCTTAAACTTAGCAAGCTTGATAAACTGGAGCGTCATATCGTTAAATATCGTTTGTAAATCTCAAAGACATTTGTATGGAGACGGGCAAAGGTTGGCAGTTGTCTATACAGATGTCTGTAAAATTTTGAGACTTAACAGAAAGTCTATATCTTTGATTTGCCTCTCAAACTTGGCCAGTTCAGCAGTTTTAAGATGCTCTTTCAAGCAACTTCAACCGAACTGCAGCCAAAATGAAAAGTTACCATGATACAGGTATATAGGGAGCGCTGGTATCTCAGGTATGGGTGGACAAAGATCAATTTGATCAAGACCTGTTGTCACGCAGCTCTTCCAAATTTAAATGCGTGACTTGTGTAGTTGTTGCGTTACCGTTTTTTGTCTTCCAGTCCGCTATGAGTAAGGTTAAATGGATTGTAATGGGCTCCTGTACTCTGACATCCTGAAAAGTAATTTACAACATTTTTACTCTTTCCACTTGTTTGCTTTACATTGTATGGTATTGTAAGAAGAAATGATATTTTAATAGTGATATTTTAATAGTAAACTGGACACTATCCGTTGGTTGATGATCACCATTATTCTCAACAACCACCTGATTGATGATGTACTAATGTTGTAAGGAGAAAATTGAATACTGATATTAATCGCCTGATTGATATTGTATTTATATTGTAAGGAAAACAAATGTTGATCTCTGCATCAGTTAAGACTATCCCACAGTCCACCAGGCTTGACAATGTAGGGAGAAATGATATTATGATCAAACTCACCATCAGTGACAGTGTCTCCAAATTCGTGGATGTGAAAGCCATGTGGCGTGTCGGGTGGGAGACCGGATAATTCCACAAGCATGGAAGTAGGTCGACCATAGTTCTGTGATGTAAACAGCATCAATATTTAACAATTATTCTCGGAAATTGCGGGGAATATCACCTGATCCTTAACCGACGAAGCTAAGCCGGTCTAAGCTAGTTATCTAACCGAGTGACCTTGTCCTATTACCTGCATCATCTTGATCGTTCCTGTAACTGGGGTTTGGGTACCAGGAGGTGGTTTGGAATTGGGCGTGATTAAACTCACTGCTGTGACAGTAGCTCCATCTGGCAAAAATAAAAAAGTCTTCGAGTTCGTTAGTTTTTCAAGCTTACCCTAAGATATGAGTCTCTTATCCATCCAGAATAAACTAACAGAGAGCTTTGAAATCAAAATGTTGATAGCCAGTATAATTTCAGATGGAAAGGCCCTTGGAATGAAGTCTGGCACACCGCTACCTGTGACATCACCAACTACGTAATTCTTACGCGGGGGTTAATTCGCCACTTTCACATTTCCCATAATGCACTTTGTTTGCCCCCAAAAATTTTATATAAAAAGTGTTTCAATTTCTCTCGGGACGATTGCAAGCCCCAACTGAAATTGAAAACAACACTTGTGCAAAATTTTGTGGGCCAAACAAAGTGTAATATGGGAAATTTGGAAGTGGTGAATACAATGATTTACAGGAGGTACTATCGAAGAATATCGCAGGGTATCAACAGAAGCAACATTGTTCGTGAGTGGTGGTTTCTATCCTAGCACATTTCTTTTTATTTGCCAAGTGATAACGATAACATAGCTCTAGTTACCACGGGAGGGGGGGGGGGGGGGGGGGGAACGAAATAAAATTTAATACGAGGTCCGACCCCTTACCCTTTTAAATCACCATTTTTGACAGAAAAGGTACCCCTTTCCTATACCTTCCATTAACAAATGATACCCTTTCGTATACATACATACATACACACACACACACACACACACACACACACACACACACACACACACACACATACATACATACATACTTTATTGTTACCTCCCCAATGGGGCTTTTCAGTGGCCATGTAAAACAGGAAGTCTTCTTTCCATTTTCATGTAGCGTTCAATAAATTAAAACAGTACAGTCGTAAGGTATGTGTGCTCGAAATATTTTAATGATAGGCCCTTTTAAATACCTCAATGACAGATTTCCCTATACTTTCATATACTTCGACTCGTGAAATCCCTACCCTTTCATATACCTGAAGCATGAAAAAGGTACCCCTTTCGGGCGGAGCCTCCCCGTATAGGCTATTATAGGGAGTACGCCCCCTCCCGCCCCCCGGGCTAGTTACTGACATCGACTTACTCTGACAAAAAAAAACCTCAGTTACCTCGTTGATAGCAGATTTCCTGAGCTGCGGCAAGCGTCAGCAGGCCACAAAGAAAACACAGTCTCATGGTGTATCTACGGAACATTCATAAAATCTTTATCAAGGCAAGTCAAATGTGTCTTAAACAAAAATGCTAAGTTTAATATGTATTATTATCACAATCAATTGTTGCCTCCAGTGTTCCTCAACTTGTTTGAGACAAGTAGTTAAGTTCATAATTATATAGCTGGTAGTTAATCCGATATTGTCAGCATAGCTATTATCCTTTAATTTTCAAAAACTGTCCAATTAAGGATTAATTTGGATAGTTTAAGATAGGACTTTCCTATTGAAAATGGCAAACTGTCCAATTTAAGAAAAATAGGACAGCTTGTTTGGGCCAATCAAATCCAAGAAAATACAATAGGTAATGGAAAGTAGCCAATCAGCTTAAAGCATTGCGTCAGCGCGGTAAACAGGACGTCGTGTTGCTGTATCTTGTTGTTGAACAATGGCCGAATTAAGCAACGCAGATTTGCCAAAATTTTCCATTTCTCAAGACCTTTTAAGCGATAACACCGCAAATGAAAGATTTCCTACGCTGCAAGAAAAAGACCTTGCGAATCTGAGAGGCAAAACCAAAACCAAAACACCTCCAAGAGTACAAAAACTTGGGTGAATGTTTTCAACGAGTGGAAAGTACAGGGTAACGAACGAAGAAAGTTTGGAGACATCCCTCAATGAGCTGGATGGAATTCTTTGCCATTTCTTCGCGGAATTAGAAAAAAAGACAGGGACGAATATGAGCCAGAAAGCTTGGCTGTTATGCAGTGCTCGTTGGACCGTCATTTGAAGAACTGTGGCAGAAATTACAGTATTTGCGAGATCGTGAATTTTCACAATCAAGACAACAACTTGAAGCGAAGGCAAGAGAATTACGAGCGCAGGGTTACGGAAAGCGAAAAAATGCCTCTCAAGCATGTAAACTTAAAAAATGTCACTGAACACTTTGGCCTCCGAGGAAGACAAGAACACTAGTCAGTGATGGTAAGGATAATACTTGTTTGGGCAATGCCAAATTACATCTGACAAGCTATATAATTAATAAGTAAGAGGACTACATGCTTCTCCAATTTTGGAAATAATTGGATTCAAAAAATTCCTCTGACAGCCAAATTGGACTCGGCCTACGGCCTCGTCCAATTTTGGCTGTCCTCGGAATATTTTTCATCCAATTATTTCCAAATTGGACAGCAAGTAGTTCTATTACATATACTAATTATGGCAACAGAACGGCTGGATCTTGAATCTGTCATGCCGCACTCACACAGCACCAAATTTTTTAAGACAAAATATAATATTGCCCTTCGAGGTGGCCTCTCCTATAAGCCTTGTGGTTTCCTGAGGTCTCCTCGCCATTAACTTAGGTATTTTACTTGTAAATATTATGAAAACGGCAAATAAATGACAAAAATAAGGAAAAACGTTAGTCCGTTCTGTTTGTATCCAGCTAGTCAAAGGCAAACTGAAGTTCTTTCAGTCAGATTACTCTACCACATGTAATTACAAACTTTATATCCACAAAACTTTAGTAGTAACATTCCAGTGGTGAACTCAGATCAGGTCCAATGTTCTGACCAAATGTATTGCAGTAATTACGAAATACCTTATTGTGTTTCTAGAAATTAAGTCCATCCGTCGGCAAAAGCCGATTCATTTTTAACAGATGAACGCTGTTACAAGCTTATAACATGAAGCACTTAGACAAAATGCCTAAGGGCAAAGGCAAATAGCAAAGAAATTAATCGAACTCAGTCAACGCGGATGGTTCCCGCAAGGCAGACGATCACGAAAATAACCACAGGATACCCACACAAACTGTGTGACCGTTGTAGCTGAAAACGGCAAATTTTAGCGATTTGACGAGCTTTGCGTACGACGTTAACCAGAGCGTATACTCTACGCTCAGGTAAACGTCCATGAACGTCGTACGCAAAACTCTTCAAATCGCTAAACTTCGCTGTTTCAGCTACAAGAACGATAATACACAACATTTCAGGTAAAAAGACGTTTATTTTGATCTTATATGTGGATATTAACCGTAGCATAATACGATAATATGAACCTTTTCGATATTCCCATACATTTCAACTAAATTCAAAATACCCAACGGTCACACAGTTTGCGTGGCTTCCCTGTGGAATAACAAAGATAAAGCTCACTTAAGTCGACGTACCGACAGAAACTTAGTCGCTTCCTTTCGAGAGATAGTCTTTCTTAGTGATGAATGACCCAGGGAGACCGCTTAAATCTTTAGATCTCAGTAGACGACGCGCTTCCCACTAACTGCATTCAGCAATAAACGTATCAGAACCACAGCTAGCAAGTGACGCCTTGGTTGTTGCTGATAGATGCTGTAAGGTCGCGACTTCAAAAATACAAATCTATGGAAAAACTCAAACACCGTGTTTCTTTTTAGATAACACACAGCCTTTAAAGGCAGTTGATTTCTCTGAGAGAGATGTGAGCAGAAAGCGCGGACTCTCGACACGAAAGGTATCAACGCATGGATTCTCGCGTGGAATTCTCCATTTTCCTAGTTCGCTCCAGACTTCCAGTGCAAAAACGCGGTCGTTAGTAACACAGAGCCAATGCAAAACCCTTTTTTTGTAATTACGTTTCGGCAGGATTGAGCCGGGATGTGCAACAGATCGTAGCTTGCGTAGCAGGAGCTTGGGAAGTTTGGGAGGCTCCTTCCTCGCGCGAGCCACGTTTCGAAAAGGCCACTCCGTTGATCAAAGAATGGCAACTGTTGTGAAGAGGCGGTAGTGTAGAATTTCGTATACCTTACCCTTTTCATTCTTGACCACTCATCACTCGAGTCTCTTGAGGATAGGCTTGGTTTTGTGACATTTCCAACTAGTTTAGCATGTGAGTGTATGGCAGATGCAATACGGGGCGGGGGGTACTCCGTACTCCCTTGTATGGGCTATGTAGGTATGTGTGGCCCCAACGGATATGGGGTTTTAGCCGTTTTTGTATGAAATAGGGTATCGAATTCTTGGCCAGGTCTGAAATAGGGTTTGGAAAATCTCAGATTTTGGTCTGAAATAGGGTAAGAGTTTCAGGAAGCGGGCCGCACACCCCCACCAAATGTTTCTGGGAGTACCCCCGGGATACAATACTAGTCAGCTTGGACAGCTGTACTTACAATTCAAATCGTGTCAAAATATTTGTTCTGATATCTGGTACGGTCAGAGTTTTCCCATGTCAAACGTGACAAGATGTCCAAAGAGAGTTTCTACACCCCTAAATTGTCATTATAATTTTGCAGAGAATAATTATCGTGTATAAACCAGAACAAGACCCTTGTTTTCTCCATACAAAACTATTTCAAGACGAACTTTTTCAACAAGTAAAGATATGTCTCAGTTAGGCGAGTTACCCCTACCTTGATTTCTCGAAACCTTTTTCCCCCGTGTCAACGTATAAACTCTTTACCAGCTGACTTTTTAACACGACAACAAAGGATCACGGAATAAATATATGAGCGGAAGGCGTGAACGTTATCGCAAAACCCTTGCTGGAGAAGCGTAAGGGACCGACCATTTAACTATTGAGGGCTGGGGTGGGTGATTTTGAAAAAAAATTTCCTGCAAGCGCTTGTCGGAAGAAAAAATTGCATGCAGCACAAATGTAATAGGAAAAAATTACAACACGAAGGGAAAAAAATATCCTGCCCACTAGGTTGCTTGAAAAAAATCTTGCTGACGTAGAAATCACCTCCTTCCCCCCCCCCTCCCCCCCCCCCCACCACCACTCAAGAGTTAAATGGTCCGCCCCTAACGTAACCAAAGCCTACTGTAAACAGTAAAGGGAGACATCACAGTTGACCCAAGCTTGTTGAAATGTTTGCACGCAGAATAGTCTCGAGGGCCAACATGACGAGACAAATGGAACTTAAAAGATATTGTTTGTTTTGGTTTCACCGACTCTACAAAGTCCCCTTTTTGTACGAATTGTTAAACGCATCTATTTACCTTCATTTTTACCGTTAAGTAAGTTATCAAATGCCCTATACACTCCAAACTACGTATTTCAATTAACCCTGCATGAGGAAATGCAGTTATGCTCAGATAATGGGTTAAGATCTCAGTCTATATGTTGCGTTGTACTTATAACTAGCATTTTGCTCTCATTGCTCTTTGTTAGGCTGTGAAAATTGGTTTTGATCTCGCGTTAATTATTTGTGGACGGAAATCCGTTATGAGATCCCTGTAACGCTGCAAGAGAGCAACTTTCTTGTGGGTTGTTTTCAATGGACATCTCTCTGGGCTGTTCTAAACGTCTTCATTTTGTAAACACAACAAAATTCTACGCGTTTGCTCTTCATTACTATGCTGTTAATTTCTGCCTTTTCGTAAGTGAAAATTTTGGCATGATTTCAACGTTTTTACCACGTCAAAACATTAGCTAGGACCTTGGCAGCGAGAAAGAAATACGTGTGTCAATGCATTATAACACTGACAAATCTTTAGGCGGACACACGAAATCTTCGTCCTTAGACTACGTTTTAGAAAAAACGCCATTAAGTTATCATTATATTGACGTAAAAATTGGTAGCAGAGAAAGCAATTTCCAACCTTTTCCGTGTACAGACTGCACTGCAGACCAGGGCGTCGCTCGTCCACGCGTGACTGCGTTAGAGATTACAAAGCTTTGCATATAAAGTAGCCTCCCACGCAGTCGTTTTTAGGGGACTCGTATTTCACTTCCTCCCCACTAACGCCTGCTTACCCGAAGCCAACATTCCAGAATTTAGTAGGTAAAACGCAATTGGCTAAGCGGCGGGAAAGGAATGTTGGCTTCGGATAAGCAGGCGTTAGTGGGCAGGAGGTGAAATACGAGTCCCCTGAAAACGACTGCGTGGGAGGCTACATATAAAGTTACTTGGGATGTGCCATTCAAACATGACGAGGTCTACGAGATCTTATGTCAACAGTCGGAAGTAATTTGAAATTGAAGCACCGATATCGATGTCAATTGTAGACACGCACACCGTACAAGCGCTCATGAACTTTACTCTTTACTCCGCGCGCTAAACTTTCTCAATGCCCGTTTCCGGTTTCAGCTGGGGCAAGTCTAGCCTCCCACGCAGTCGTTTTTAGGGGACTCGTATTTCACCTTCTCCCCACTAACGCCTGCTTACCCGAAGCCAACATTCCTTTCCCGCCCCTTAGCCAATCACATTTTACCTACTAAATTCTGGACCTCAGGACGCTTTTCGCAGGATAGTTCAACATAGCGGAGACAGATCTTTAACAAGCTTTGATCACCGTGTGCTCTATACATTTCCTGTTTAATGCATATCAACTGACTTCATAAAAGAATTTGTGAGAGGAAATAGCGATAATATTTCCGTCAATATGCCGACAAGTTACGGAAAGACGCTTATTTCAGTATCACGCAAGCTTCGCCTTCAATCTTCGATGTTGTAGCTGTTGTGTCACTTCTCGTGAATTTGATGAAGGGCCAAGTCCACTCAGTTATTTAAGATGTATTGGCGTATCTTCGGGTTAGTCTGAGTGATTTGGAGGAAGGAAACTTTGCCATCGGTAGACCATAGCGCGCAGTGGATCGAGCGAGCTGCTAGGTAATAAGCTGCGTAATTTTGCCGTCCGCGTATCGTGAACTGAAGAAAAAACTACTAGTTGGCGTAGTCTATGCCATCGGTGTTTCATACCTTCTGACCGCTTCCCCAGGACGTTTTGGGATCGCTGCGTGGGCGAATTTCATCTGATTTAATGCAAGACCATGAGAGATTGAGCTTTATTGTTGTACCATGTGTGTTGTGTTGTACCATGTGTGATAATTTCACGTCGGTTTACTCTGTGTGTGATCAACTGATAAATGTTTCAGATTTCTAACTTGTTCGCGTCTAAATTCTTATTTGCTTTAGTCTCTTGTAACACATCGTATTACTAAAAAGTAAATCGGCTCCAGCGCTTTGATACATTTACAAATTCGCGAGAGAAAGAAGCACGCATAAGGATCAATTTTACTTGTCATCGCTGGACAGTCGCTCGATCGTGATTGGCTAGGATGCCTGCGAATCAAACAATGGGAAAGGAATGTTGGCTTCGGGTAAGCAGGCGTTAGTGGGGAGGAGGTGAAATACGAGTCCCCTAAAAACGACTGTGTGGGAGGCTAGGGCAAGTCCCCGTTATAACGAACGAGACTCTTCAGTCCTGTTGAAGATTCATAGTTGCGTTACTCATGGTTGCGTGAAACTTGAAAAACAGGAAATTCATATCGTGACAAGGATCGTGGTAGTAATTGACAACCAGCAGATTAATGTAAGTAAGTTTGAGCGACAAGTTGATCACGTGAACATAGAATACATGGACAATGAGGATTGATCCGCAAAGAGAGAGTCGAGAAAAAACGTGTTCGGTGACGGTCGAGAATTTTGTGAGCTTTGTAACGAATAAAAGATATCTGAGACGAGACTAGTGTTGGGTGAACTGTTGATTTCCAACACTAAGTGGCACCTCCGACGGGACTAACGAGATCACGAAAATGGAAACACTTCTAAAGGAGATTGCTACGAAACTCCAACTTCTAGAATTCAAGCGAAACAAGGCTAAAGACATCGTTGAAAAGGGAAACACCGCGACTATTGAGAGGCATCGCGAGGCACTGGTGGCGCTGGCCAAAGAAGTGGATGTAGTCAAGGGGAAGATCGAAGAAAAGAAACTAGAAGGCGGTGAGTCGATGGAGGAGGTATGTACCTGGAGTAATTCAGTAGAAGCGAAAATTGAGGGCGTAGACGCGGAGATTGAATATCTGGGAAAACACTTAAGTGAATCGAGACAGCAATTGGAATTGGCTAAGAAAGAGGGTGAAGAAGCTTTACTAGAAAAGGAAAGAGAAAAACAACTCAAATTCGAAAAGGAAAAGTTGGAAATGAAACTAAAATACGAGGAGAAGTCCGCAGAACTAAGAAAAGGGAACCAAGGGGAGTCGAGTGGTTCGCACGCAAAGCTACCCAAGCTATCAATTACTAAGTACGATGGGACATATGAACAATGGTTGCCATTTTGGAATAAATTCTGCGCGGAAATCGAGTCAACGAGTTTAGCGCCAGTCACAAAATTTGCTTACTTAAAGGAACTTCTTCAGCCGCAAGTAAGAGCAGCTATTGATGGGCTTCCGTTCAGTACCGAGGGTTACGAAAGGGCCAAAAACATCCTTCAGTCAGAATATGGGAAAACCTCGGAAATTGTTAATGCGTACGTTAACAACATCATGGGCCTGCCAACTATCATGGGAGAAAATCCAAGGGAGGTAGAGGAGTTTTACAAACGCCTTTTGTATAACGTGCAAAGTTTAGAAACGCTTGGCAAATTGCGTGATGTTGCAGGAAATGTTAGAGCGGTGCTTGACAAACTGAAAGGGATTAAGTCTGACTTAGTGCGGGGCCATGAACAGTGGCAGGAGTGGGATTTTAGGCAGCTACTACAGGCGATTAAGCGTTGGAAGGACATCAACCCAGTGGTTGAAGTGAGCGAAAGCGAAATCCAACCAAAAGAGCCAACCTACATCCCAAAAGGAAAGAATGATAAGAATGACGGGTTCTCGCGCCGGAGATCCTATCAGACCCAACAGGATGTTGGAAGACAGACGCATGGGTGTGTCTACTGTGATAAGACCGGTCACTTTTCAGCAAATTGTCCCAAAGTTATCACAGTTGGAGACCGCAAAAAGATCCTCAGCCAAAAGCAATTATGTTTTAATTGCACGCGTGACAGACACAGAGCTGAAAGCTGTAGAAGCCGCGGATGTCGCAACTGTCAACGCAAACATCACACATCGATTTGTGACCAGACAAACAACGCGAGTGTCGGAAGATTTTTGACAGCCCAAGACAAGGGAACAGGCAAGGTCGTTTATCCTGTTGTTGTGGTCGAGGTTAATGGAATCAAATGCCGCGCACTCCTTGACACTGGAGCAGGCAGCTCGTATGCGTCCTCTGCCATTTTGGACCATCTCCGGATCAGACCACTTCGTGAAGAATTCAAACGTATAGAAATGATGCTAGGATCAGTAAACAAGGCCATCGGGGTTTATGGAGTGACGATTGACAGCCTCGACGGAAATTTCCGGTTGGAAACTGAAGTCACGAAAGTGGATCGTGGGTCCTTGTTATCACTTGAAAACCCAAAATACGCTGAAGTTATCCAAACGTACCCCCACCTTACAGGCATACAGATGACAGATCGAGATGACAAACCCGAACTTCCAGTTCACATTATACTGGGCGTGAGCGACTATGCCAAAATAAGAACAGAGACTAGACCAAGGATAGGAAGTCCCGGAGAGCCTGTGGCGGAGTTAACGAAATTTGGCTGGACAATTATGTCGCCTGGGAAGGAAGTGGACATCTCTAGTATGCTTCTAACTCAAACAGCAGCAGGAGACTACGAACAGCTTTGCAAACTAGACGTGCTCGGAATACAAGACACGGCAATCGGTGATCAAGCAGACGTGTACGAAGAGTTCAAGGAGCAGTTAACTCGAAACGCGGAGGGCTGGTACGAGACAGGTCTGCCCTGGAAAGGAAACCACCCTCCTCTACCCAACAACAAAGTAGGAAGCTTGAAGCGACTGGAAAGTACTGTTCGAAAACTGGAGAAACAGGGCCTTTTAGAGCAGTATGATGCTGTCATTAAAGAGCAACTTGTTGATGGAATCGTAGAGCCAGCCGAAGAGCAGGTTGTGGGACGAGAGTTTTACATACCTCACAAGCCCGTTATCAGAGAAAGCGCTGAAAGTACGAAACTTCGTATTGTCTATGATGCTTCAGCTCGGGCGTATGACAAAGCACCCTCGCTAAATGACTGCCTTCACGCAGGTCCGCCCCTTCAAAATCAACTGTGGTCAGTGCTGGTGCGAGCAAGATTTCACCCGGTTCTTACAACAGGGG
>JAEMWC010000677.1:60000-70000 GCA_016490735.1 Pachyseris speciosa
CATCGCCTTAAACATCCGGGAAACCAAAGTGACATAGCAGTGGGTGACGTGATGCTGGTAAAAGACGACGAAAGAAACCGCGGGAAATGGAAAATGCGCATAGTGGACAGGCTAATCACTGGACGAGATGGAATAGTGAGAGCCGCAAGGATGAAAACTGCAACCGGGTCGTACCTTGAGCGAGCGCTACAGCAGCTCTACCCTCTTGAGTTGTCGTGTGATCGTGAACCCCAGAGAGCACAGAATGTACTAAGCGTCAACGCAGCGGAGTTCGCCCCAAGGAGAGAACCGAGGCAGGCAGCACAGGATGCCCGAGGACGCATTGCTGCTCTCGTAAATGACGAGGACAATTAAGAAACTGTGAACAATTACGTAATCTTCGCTTTATTTCAAGTTATGGACAATGTAATCATAGGTTTTCGTTTTCAAATAAGAGTAGTTTGACAAGTTTAATAGACATTTTCTCTTTTCGAGACAATGGGGGGAGGGTGTTGAAGATTCATAGTTGCGTTACTCATGGTTGCGTGAAACTTGAAAAACAGGAAATTCATATCGTGACAAGGATCGTGGTAGTAATTGACAACCAGCAGATTAATGTAAGTAAGTTTGAGCGACAAGTTGATCACGTGAACATAGAATACATGGACAATGAGGATTGATCCGCAAAGAGAGAGTCGAGAAAAAATGTGTTCGGTGACGGTCGAGAATTTTGTGAGCTTTGTAACGAATAAAAGATATCTGAGACGAGACTAGTGTTGGGTGAACTGTTGATTTCCAACAGTCCGACTAACGATACAATCTGAAAACTAAAGTAAGACGTTTTCGAAGAGAAAATTCGGAGTCTAGAAAATTCCCTTAAGGTGGCTCAAAACAGTTTTCAGTGCTTTTAACACGTAGATTTTGATGGGTCACTATAACCACTCTTTATCAGCTGGGATTCTGGTCATGGGATTCACAGCCAGCTTAATTTTTCGAAAATTTTAGGTGGCTCTGAACCCCATGTGCAGAATTTTTTTAAACTTTGCCAAAAGTTGCGTCTTGTCCTGCTTATCAAATTTCGATAACAATAAAAAATTTCCCCGTGCCGTTTTTGAAGTATAAGTACTTAAAGCTAAAATTAAGGGTGTTTTTAGTAGGTCATACTGTTGCTATGGTAACATATAGCGTCATGAAAAGGATAACAACGTGCCCACCAATGATTGGGCAGTTTTGTGATGCCATGATTGCAGCATCATCGGATAAAGAGGGTAATAATGACCCATCAAAATCTACGTCTTGGAAAGTGCTGAAAACTGTTTTGAGCCACCTCAACAACTTCCACAACAAAGGGTTAACAATAATTGCAGAACTTTGTCAAGGCTCTACGGCTTCACAAATGGTTTAAGTCAGGAACCCATGTAGGCTCCTGTTTATGTTATGCATGTCAACACTACCTTCGTGCCCGAAGACCCTACAGGGGCAGGCACTTAGCCGTGAGAGATAATTTTATGCGGGAACTTATCAAGCTTTGGACTAACCTAAATTACAGAAATTCGTTTTTGTTTCTCAAGCGGATTTCTGCCCCGAACCTGTTTGGAACAACTCAGTAATAAGAATTTCATATAAGACTATCTTTTACAAGAATTGGATTGATTCAGGGGTGTGAAAAGTTCAAGATGACAAGTGACTTGAGTTTCATGACGTATGAGTGGCTTCAAAAACCAATTGTGCCTTAACGTTTCCTTTCTTGAATATTATGGAGTGTCCTCGGCTATTAAATCCGCCTTTAAAACGATAAAACTGACGACGTCAAATGATCAAAAACTCAAAAACATAAGAACAACGCTTATCTCTACTAACAAACCAAGTCAGCTAGCTTACAAGGTCCCTTATCAACAAGAAGCGTCAGTTTACATGTCCCTGTTAAAAGATTCGAGACTGCGAACTAAGCGATGTGGAAAATCTTGACTGGAGACCAATTTATTTACTACGAAGAGAATGCACATTAAGTACAAAACTTAGAACTGAATTTTCAGTTTAAGTTTAAAATAAATGCTTCAGTGACAGCCTCTCGCGTTACGTTTTAGGAATAAATGATTATTTTGGTAAAGCAGGAGAAAAAGAAAATATTCTTACATTTGAAAAAAAAAAACTTGTAGATGTGAACGACAATTTTCTCTCTCCCTCTTTCTGCCTAGGTTTAGTTGAAAATGTATCGAATCTACTTCTATGCCACCTACTACTTATTGCTAGACACTACATATATACCTGTAAATTAAAAAACTCCTTACCTAAGCTGCAATTATATATACAACTACTGTTAACCTCCATAAAAATTGAAAAGAAGATAGCTCTGGATAGTAACACCCTTATTTCCTTTAAAAAGAAGTGGAACCCATTGAAGGACGCCCTCCAGTACTAAAATAATTAATTATAATTTTAGGAATTAATTATAAAGGTTGCTAGCTACTAGAAGTAAGCGGTTTTGTAATGTTGCTAGGTTAGTAGTGAAAGATGTTGTATTTTACAGCGTTAGCAGAACGGTATCCTTGTAATGTAATGTAATGTAAGAATCGCATGGTAAAGATAGTGTAAGTAGTAGAGTAAATATTGTATTGTACTGTAAGTACAGTAAGTGTTGTATCGTATCGTAAGTGGAGTAAGTACTGCGTCATATTCTATAAGTAGGGTAAGTACAATGTAAGTAACTATGTGTTCTTGCAATAAAAAAAAAAAAAATATATATATATATATTCTTACATTTAGATCATGAATGCAATTCCAGCTTGCCAAATGTGATCTACCCTCACCCATCTGAATTCGCGGCAGATACAATAATAAATTGAAAATCAAAACAAGTATTTATAGCTTGTGCATGCAAATTTTAAATTCTCATATTCTCGGAAAAATTTGTTCTTGTTTATCAAGAACAACATACTGCACAGAAAGTGCCTTGTACAGTATCTGCACACCTGTTGGTTTAGACCAGAAACGGCGGCCTCCCACAGCCTACTCGTTCAATATCCATACACGCACTTTCCTCAAGAAGACTCTGTACAATATTCTTCGAGGCTCTGAATATTACGTGCACGAAATTAAAAGGAAGAAGCTGAAAGATCAGGGGCACCCAACGACACGTTTCGGTAGGTATCTGTTCGGTGGAGGGTAGTTCGCCTTAGGCTTTCGGTGTCGATTAAAGAGTGCATTCGGAGTTTCGTTAGTAACACGTGGCCTAAAGGATTCGTAATGTGGAAATCATAGCCCCTGAGGTTTTCGGAAAGGTCGTTATTGCTGTTTTTGGCAGTCAAAAACGTCAGCTAGCATTTTCGGAAAGTTCCCTAGAAAGTTAACTTCAGCTAGGATTTTCTCAAAGGAAGATTTTGTTCCCTAACATTTTCGGGCAATTAAAATTTCAGCTTGGGAATCCGAACAGATGACATTCTTCTAGCTATTGAAAACATCACTTCAAACATTTCTTCAAACACCATAATGTACTTAAAAATACCTTTCTATAGCTTTTGGCTGATTTGGCTCGTTGGGTGCCCCTGGAAGATTATTGCGGAATATGTCGAGAATGTGTCCCGCGATCTCAGTGGAGCGCGCCGCCACTTGCAAAGCTCACGAAGGTGAAGGTAATAAATATAATAATATATAACATAATAAACAATCATAGGACGAGGCTGAGCAAAATATATCGTGATTTGTCAGTGGCGAGCAGTTCAATTATTTGCCGAAGCCGAGGGCTGAGCGGGCAAATAATTGCCGGATCTGCGAGACACTAGCCTCCCACGCAGTCGTTTTTAGGGGAGTCGTATTTCACCTCCTCCCCACTAAGGAGTTGGGGAGGAGGTGAAATACGACTCCCCTAAAACCGACTGTGTGGGAGGCTAGCGAGACACTGGCAAATCACGATATTATGCGAAAACCGAGTTCAATAATAGTTTTGTTATTCGATCACCGACCTTTTTATTCAAAATCATTTTTGAGAAGCGTGAAACGATCTGTCATTTTTCACTGAATTTGAAGAGCTTGGACGTGTGGACACAACTACGCATGAGCAGAATATTATCTGCAGCAAAAGTGTCCAACTGCGCACAAGCAGACCATTATTTGTAGGCAGTTATTTGTAGGTCACGTGGTAGGCTCTGGACCAATGAAAAGGAAGGGAATAAAGTATCGAATGATAATAACTTTTATTTACCCTCGGCAGAATTTATAGCATAAAGGCTAGTGGTGCCGTGCAAATCAAGAAACAAAGGTATTGGTATTATGTTAAGTAGTGAGTGAAGCAATGCAAAATTATTCGAGAATGAATATATGAAAATCATATATTTTAACTGCGGATTGAAGAATGAATATGTGACTGATCATCGCAGTTATGAACACTACTTAGCAGTAATAGATTTAGCTTTCTCTCTAACATACATTAAGCGTTTTCTTTTTATTAAATTTTGATTTCGACATTGAATTCTGCAAATACTAAGCTTTCAGAAAATGTATAGGTTGCCGGGGATTTCTCTGCAATCGCCCGCGTAAACGCTCTATTTCTAGTGACGGTCATTTTGGGTATCCTGATACCTTAAGTACGTAGTGTTCGCGGCGGTAATAGCCGGCATACAGGCTCTTCATTTGGGCAATTCAGAGAGGTTGGCGCCCCAATCCCGCAGCTTCTCACCGTATGCCATTAATCGAGGCAAAATCCTCTCTGTGTTGCCCAAGTGAAGAACCTGTATACTATGGGGCGCCGTTTGTAAATTTATTATTTAGACTAAATTCATGCCGTTTTTTTCCTTATTTATAAATAAAGCTGTCTTACAAAATTATTTATATATAATGAAGTTAGGCAAAGCAGTCGTAAATCTGTTATTTATAAATAATGAAGTTTGCCAGTTGTGCAAATTTATTATTTATAAATAATGAAATTTCAGGCCATGAGCATAATTCTATGATTTATATATAATGCCTTTTGCTGTGCTGCATGAATGTCATTATTTATAAATAATGACTTAAGCGCTTGGCAAATGTCATTATTTATAAATAATGACTTTAGCAGCGCTTGCAAAATTTCATGGTTTATAAATCATGAATTTCGCGGCGCTTGGCAAATTCCATGGTTTATAAATCATGACTTTAGCGGCGCTTGCAAAATTTCATGGTTTATAAACACAGGAAACTTTTCGAAATTCCCATTTGGGAATTAAATGGGAAATTTTCCCATTATTGGGAAAAGTTAGGGACATAAAATTCCTTTCTTGGGGTTATGTTGGGAATTGCCTTCTGTATTTCATTTCCCAGAATTTCACAAATGTGTTTTTTTTGGTAACAGGTTTTGTTCTTTTATTTCCCAACATTGGGAAAAATTTACCCATTAAATTCCCAAACTCTAATTAAAATGGGAATATTTTCCCATGTAGTTCCCAAACTTGTAATTAAATTCCCATATTTTCCCAAACTTGTAATTAAAATTGGAACATTTTCCCATGTTATTCCCAATCTTGTGATGAAAATGGGAAAATTTTCCCATGTATTCCAAAAGTGTAATTAAAATGGGAAAATTTTCCCATGTTATTCCCAAACTATTAATTGAAATGGGAACATTTTCCCATGTTATTCACAAAATGGAATTAAATGTGAACATTTTCCCAGGTTATTCTCAAACTTGTAATGAAAATGGGGAGATTTTCCCATGCTATTCCCAAACTTGTAATTAAAATGGGAACACTTTCCCATGTTATTACCAAACTGACTAAAATGGAGAAGTTTTTACCAAGCTATTACTACATGTATAATTAAATGGAAAAGTTTTCCCATGTTATTAAAGGCAAATTTCCCCATGTTATTCTTAACGTTATGCAGAATGTTTTGCTCTGATTTTCCCCAAAAATTGTGAAATTGGGAAACATGTAATTAAAGTAGCAATAATTTTTCCCTTGAAAGCTGCATGTGATGCGATGGAAATGTTTGCCATGCTCTCCAAAGCTGCAGATTGGGAAATAGCTCCCCTTCATTTTTCTAAATAATTCCAAGGGAATGTTTCTCCACTGTCATCCCTGATAAAGATCATGCTGGAATGATGGGAAAGGGAAAAATTATGTACTATTTTCTCACTAGAGATACATGTACATGGCTTACATCTGGCCATTGCAGTTTTGGTACTTTTAACTAAAAGAAATCCACTGAGTGAAGATTTCAAACTGTTTGTTCCCAGCAATTTGAATCAATCCAGTTACCATCTGTAACTGCAAGCACCGACTCAAATGAAACCACATTTCTTGCTGCTCTTCCAAATGTCTCAAGGACAAACCTGTGAGGTTGCTGGTGTCTCTCAATGAAGAAATACACATCAACAGTTTGTCTCACCCTATCAATACTAAGTACTTTGCCATGCCAGATATCACCAGGCTGTTCTCCCTGAATAAGTAACATGTCATTTTGTTCAGGATAGACTGGAACAATCAGTTCATATGGAAGTTTTCTCAGTTTTCTCATATAATCAACCACAGTTGCTATTTCATCTGCACAGGGATAAAGCATAACCTTTCTTTGGATGTTTTCCCTTACAAAGAACACTTTTTCACCATTAGGTTGCAGCTTAACTTTAGGGAATCCATTTAACAAGTTAATACATGTTTGCCCATTGTAATTTAGGAGAAACGGCTTCACAGTTCCTTCACCTAGTAGCCGGCAGCATTGCTCTGCACACCTCACTGACAAGAATCTGCCTCACTGACAAGAATCTGTCTACAGAGACCACAGTTTCAGTGCCCTGCAGAAAAATGATAATGCTTTCCTTGCTTGAGAGTACCGTACCTTCAGGATCAGGAGGGTCCGTATCTATGACTTCGGGCTCGGAAACCGGATCCTGTTCTTCTTCATAGATTATTACTCCTGACTGTTTTGGGTTAGTCTCTTCATCTTCAATATCCATGATTGTTGGCTCCATATCTGATTGATCACTTGACTCAGAATCGTAGTCAAAAGTACCCGAACCGAGTCCAACACACAGTCCATATTCTGACCAGTGCCGCATTTCCGTGCTTCGAGTCGTTGCTTTTCCTTTGTAACGCAAGCATGGACAGTACACATGTCGATAAGACTTCTCGGATCAACTACACGAAGATATTTCATCTCTGGTCCAAGAGTGATTCGGCCATTCCACCATTGCTACTGGCTCGAGTGTTTTGGTCAGCGGATTGTATATAACAATTGAAATCTTACACCAATGAGAAGCGTTAGAATAACGGAGAAAAAAAGCGCGCGAATTCTACGCTCGGCTCATTCGCTCGTGCAGTTAACCACCAATTGAAACACTTGATATATAGGAACGTCGAGTCAGTCAAGTCGCCTGTAGTGAGATCGGGAAAGTGTAATACCGCGGAAAGCTATGATGGCAAGCAAAGTGACTGTTGAAAGTGCAGGAAGCGATGAAAATGGAAACACTGACGTCTTTGAAAAGATACGGCGCTTATTTGGCGACGACATTTATGAAGCCCTTCAAAGTAAGTCGTAAAGTAATTTTGCACTGAAAGTAACTTGAACATGAACCTAAAATATTCAGAGTCTATCCCTTGAGGTTTCATGGAAGCTATCGCAACCTCCAACCTGTTTTCTTTTCGCCTTTTTCTTGAGTACCTAAAGTGACTTGTTACTGAACCTGTTTTATACATGTGCGATTTCTTTGCATAAATGTGTCAGCTTGTGTTCACCCGTTTGTTGTGTGTGAAATAAAATTGGCGCCATTTTTTATTCCCACGCGAACGCATCTATTTAATGTTATAAAGCTTACCCTTATTTTGTTCTTTGACTACCGGTACAGGAGAGGAAATCAATTCACCACAGTTAATAGCTGATTTAGCAGACAGAGATGCAGACGCTCCTATATTTGGAAAACTTGGCTTCACATACGGCAAAGCATCACGTTTCAAACAAGAATTTGAGACCAAAATCGCATCTCATGACCGCGGCTGTTTACGTCCATTGATATGTTCACCAGCGCCCTCCAAACCAACCATGGCGGAAATGTCAAATTTTACCCCGGAAATGAAACAGCTTTATCTATCCAAGTATGCCATGATTACCTTTTTATGTTATGTATTTTTAATAAGCTGTGAATTAGTATAGTTTTGCCAAGGAAATTTCGTTCACCAGCTATGACAGACGAAAAACGAATTGAGGTTTTAAGCTTACATTTCTTCGTTATTCTTTACAGGAGTAAGAAGATTGGAATTCTGGCCACAACCAGATGGGGAAACAGCTGCCCAAAATTCAATAGCCCAGAGACAAAAAAAGAGTTGAAAGAATTCTCTGCCGAAATTGCTTCGGAATGTGCCATACCAGAAATTAATTTCAACGAGGAAGGCATTGCAAATCATATTAAGACGTTTTTTAGTGAGCAGCGACGATACAAAAAGAACAAAAGCCCATCTTGCAAGGTTCGTGTTTCACTTTGATATGTTTCTTTTTGGGAAGAAATTCCGGCTCGTTAAATGTTTAGACAAAATTTGGTAAGAAGTCACTTGAATGTGTACATGTTTTTCTGCAGATTATTTGTCGAAATCCATTACCTTGTCTTCTTTTGAACAAAGGGTTTCTGAAATTTAGTAATGTTGAATTTGAAGTGCTGTAAAGATCCTATGAAATCCTTTCAATTGATGGCTCAAGGAAGGCTCAAGTATTTTTATCTGTTCAAAAGATTTTGTGTTACTATGTATTTATATAGAACTTCAACTTTAACCAGTTTAGCAGCTAAGGCTAGTCAGATAAATACTGGAATCCCACTGTGAATTACTCCAAACTGACTGATGAATGCCATTAATTTAATGTTGAACTGTTTCCAGGTTGCAGTTACCCAAAAGATTGAGCCAAGTGGTCCAAGGAAGAAACAAAAGGGGGAAGATGTATGTATCTGTTCTGTTGTCTTGTTTTGGAGGCTGAGGCATGTACACCTAGCACTCTCCCATTTCACTCTGTGATTAATTTGAAGCCTTTTGGGTGTCAACTTTTTTCACAGGAGCTCTAGGAAGCTTATCATAACAGGAGTTTGCAAATGTTGCATGTTTGTTGTCTATAGAGTGAACAATTTATATAATATCTTTTGTAGTCTGTTGAGGAAAATAGTGGAGGATCATTTGAAACCGAGAACAGCAGTCCTCAGGGTGGTGATACAGATTCAGTTGAGGACGACGATGAGGAAGGAAATATCTATCAGTCATCCCCTCTGCCTCCCACGCAAGCCCAGCCATTATGTGCTGTAAGTCAGGATGAAGCTTGGGAATCAAACTATAAGGGTAATCAGCTAATAGTTAAGAGTGTTTTTAGTAGAGTGTTGAAACAGGAAGAAATCATTGATGTCCTGAAAAAAAAGTTTTCTGTTCAACACAAGAACTTGACTAGGTTGAAGCCTATAGAGCTTATGGCTGTGTTGGCCAATAAACTGATAAAGAATGATTATTGCAAGTTAAATGTTAAACATGGAGAAGTTAAGAACAAAGATGACATAACCATTGTCACAGAAATTGCATTTTAGACCTGATGTGCATGAATTGCATTTATGTTATGTATAAATGTATAATGCTGTAGTTTATTAGAAATCAAAACTAAAGGATCATTCACTTCCTATACACCTTATTCCAAAATGGCGGCCACTCGGAATGATCTGGGGAGAGCAGCACGGAAACGAGGCATCGAGGGCCGGCGTGAAAATCTTGTGGTGTTTACATATGGTAATCGTGAGCGATCATGCTTCAAAATTGCTCTATTCCATTCTGTCCTAAGAAAATTTATGTGGAAAAATGGTGTGAAAATCTCTTATCAGAAGTTTCCAGAAGACCGACGTGTAGTGTGTTCAAGCCGAATGGATTGTTGCCATACGAAGGGATCTTGGATTAACTTTAAGTGACGAAACACTCGATCAAGGGTATGTTTGCGCCACTTCAAGTCTTCGGGTTATATTTGTTCGTTTGCTGGTCGCGAGAAAACTTTGAAAACTACTGCTGTGCCATCCGCTTTTTCGCTCGTAAAA
>JAEMWC010000677.1:75000-127500 GCA_016490735.1 Pachyseris speciosa
GCCATTTACAAATCGCAAGGAAGATGACTTGGCCCAGCGTAAATTTATGCCATCGATAGCGTGCCAACTGGTAATTTGTTCAGTTTAAGGCGGGGAATAGTGAGTCGAGAAACTAATCATTATGGCGTCTCGGGAATCGTTGTCTTTAAACGTTATTACTGAAGCTGTTTCTCGAGCAGTCAATAACGCCCTGAACAGCGCTTTGTCTCGGGTAAGTTCTTCAACCATATTACAATTTAGTCCTCTGAAGCAATCAACGATACTGAATTACTGTTTCTCAAGTTAGATATGCGTTGTTTTTCTAGAGTTCGCATAACACTAGCGTTCAACAAGCAGCCCCTGCCATTACGACCAAACTAAGGGCCTGTTCACATGGAGATGTGGGACCCTAAGAAGGTGATGTCCCCCACCTACCCGTGGTCATAAAAAGCTAGCTAGGCTTCACATGCAACCCCGGGGCGCTGGGGTGAGGTTTAAAATGCTATGGTGTGGTCTCTAAGAACGTATATTGACAAAAGAATTCAGAGATAATTGCCCGGATGAGTATCACCCCACACCACGTCCAGCATTCACATGGAGAAAACTCAACCCAGCTGAGCGGGTTACCCGCCCTGGCTGACCGGTGAGGTACCCCACATCACATGTAAACGCGATCGAGAAAGAAAGAGAGATTGTATGGAGAGATTGGTAACCCCACCTAGTGGGGGACCTCACCTTCCTGGGGTCCCCCACCTCCATGTGAACAGGCCCGAAATAAAAAACTTCGGACAGCCAGACAAACTGCGAGCTCATTAGGGCCTGTTGACATGGCGGTGGGGGACCTCAGGAAGGTGAGGTACCCCATCTAACCGTGGTCAAAAAAAGCTGGCCTTCACATGCAACCCCGGGGCGCTTGGGTAAGGTTTAAAATGCTATCGCGTGGTCGCTAAGAACGTATATTGACAAAGGAATTCAGAGACAATTGTCAGGATGAACATCACCACCACCCCACCTCCAGCATTCACATTGAGTAAACTCACAAAGCTGTCCTGTTGGCAGTTATTGCTGGAAACATTTTCATTTCTATCTGAATGGCTGGAAAATATTCAGCTAAAGCCGCTGGTTCTGTGTTGAGTTAGCAAAATAATTAATGACTTGACGTATTTTTTGTACATGTATTTCGTGTACTTTTATACCGAGTTTTATAAACACTGCTTTCATAATTGTATTTTATTCTTAAGAACGGTATTCCTTTTATTTTAGCTGTCTTGGAGTCTTTCTTCCCCCCTTCCCCCCTCCCCCCTCTGACAGAAGAAGTTTTATTGAAGTAGTCCCAACTGCTAGAGAACGGAAACGGCCAGCCATACGTAGAAGAGTTTACTCCGTCCCCTGCCCCAATTATGTGTGGCATATCGATGGAAATCACAAGTTAATCAGGTGGCGGTTTGTGGTCCACCATGGCATTGATGGCTTCAGCCGACTTATAACCTTTTGTTCCTATTCCACAAACAACAGAGCGAGTACAGTTTTTCTTAGCTTTCAAGAAGCGGTTCGCAAATATGGGCGGCCTTTTCGTGTCCGCACTGACCATGGAGGAGAGAACGTAGCTGTTTGGAGGGATATGACTGCCGCTTGGGGAGAAGATACTAAATCAGTTATTGTGGGAAGCTCAGTCCACAATCAGAGGATTGAAAGGCACAACAGGTCGCTGAATGAACAGGAAAGACAGAAAGTTCCTGTTCATTCAGTTACCTGTTGTGCCTTTCAATCCTCTGATTGTGGACTGAGCTTAATAAAAGGAATACCGTTCTTAAGAATAAAATACAATTATGAAAGCAGTGTTTATAAAACTCGGTATAAAAGTACACGAAATACATGTACAAAAAATACGTCAAGTCATTAATTATTTTGCTAACTCAACACAGAACCAGCGGCTTTAGCTGAATATTTTCCAGCCATTCAGATAGAAATGAAAATGTTTCCAGCAATAACTGCCAACAGGACAGCTTTGTGAGTTTACTCAATGTGAATGCTGGAGGTGGGGTGGTGGTGATGTTCATCCTGACAATTGTCTCTGAATTCCTTTGTCAATATACGTTCTTAGCGACCACGCGATAGCATTTTAAACCTTACCCAAGCGCCCCGGGGTTGCATGTGAAGGCCAGCTTTTTTTGACCACGGTTAGATGGGGTACCTCACCTTCCTGAGGTCCCCCACCGCCATGTCAACAGGCCCTAATGAGCTCGCAGTTTGTCTGGCTGTCCGAAGTTTTTTATTTCGGGCCTGTTCACATGGAGGTGGGGGACCCCAGGAAGGTGAGGTCCCCACTAGGTGGGGTTACCAATCTCTCCATACAATCTCTCTTTCTTTCTCGATCGCGTTTACATGTGATGTGGGGTACCTCACCGGTCAGCCAGGGCGGGTAACCCGCTCAGCTGGGTTGAGTTTTCTCCATGTGAATGCTGGACGTGGTGTGGGGTGATACTCATCCGGGCAATTATCTCTGAATTCTTTTGTCAATATACGTTCTTAGAGACCACACCATAGCATTTTAAACCTCACCCCAGCGCCCCGGGGTTGCATGTGAAGCCTAGCTAGCTTTTTATGACCACGGGTAGGTGGGGGACATCACCTTCTTAGGGTCCCACATCTCCATGTGAACAGGCCCTTAGTTTGGTCGTAATGGCAGGGGCTGCTTGTTGAACGCTAGTGTTATGCGAACTCTAGAAAAACAACGCATATCTAACTTGAGAAACAGTAATTCAGTATCGTTGATTGCTTCAGAGGACTAAATTGTAATATGGTTGAAGAACTTACCCGAGACAAAGCGCTGTTCAGGGCGTTATTGACTGCTCGAGAAACAGCTTCAGTAATAACGTTTAAAGACAACGATTCCCGAGACGCCATAATGATTAGTTTCTCGACTCACTATTCCCGCCTTAAACTGAACAAATTACCAGTTGGCACGCTATCGATGGCATAAATTTACGCTGGGCCAAGTCATCTTCCTTGCGATTTGTAAATGGCAAAGTTATGTTGCTGCGATTTAGAAATCGCAAAGTCACGCAAAGGTTGTACAGTGGAAATTTATATATAGGGAGCTTTAGCAACGAGAACGGTAACGGCAACGAGAATGCCACAAAACAATAACAAACAATGGCTCCGCACGTGCGTTTTGGTACATGTGTTTACCGTCCTCTGCAAAATAAAAACAACAACGTGAAATGACCAAATTTTAGGTTTCTCGAGAACGTGAGTGCGTTACGGTAAATGTCACTTTCTTTCTCTTACCGTAACGCCGTTTATAGTAATTTAGTCCCTGGTTTATATTGTTAACATCTTACAAGCTAAACAAATTGAAATAATCGCGAAAGAGTTACAAAAACGAGAATTTATATTTTGAAAACGACTTTTTCGGCCGTCGTCGTTGCGAAAGCTCCCTTTTATGACCAAACGACTACATTTGCAATGTACGAAATACCAAAAATTGCACCAAACTGTTGAGTAAATAATATTTTTGCACTTGGCGGCCATATTTTTACACTTGGCGTATTTTTACACTTGGCGTACTTTTACACTTGGCGTACTTTTACACTTGGCGCCCAACCGCCACGTCATTATTTATAAACCATGAAATTTTGCAAGGGCCGCTAAATTCATTATTTATAGAAGGTTTCACGGTTATTGGCGCCATATTGACTGTGGGGCAAACGCGGCTAAAATTACAGTAAATGTATGAGATTTTGACCGACTTTGAACCGCAGTAAGGCCGCTAAAAAGAGTCGAATTTCCAATATTTGCAACTACTTTTAACGGTTTTATTGATATCGTTCATTCATCAAAAAATAAGGCCATTAACGAAGGTACAACGTCCGTAAATTCGAATTATAAATCTTCTCATGTGGCTTCTAAATTCGCGGTAATTTGCATAATTTTGATTAGAGAGGTTTGTATGAAATCTTAAAAATTCGTTTACGGTCGTTGTAGCCTGAATCTGTCCTTTATACTTCATGAAAATAATGTCAGTACAAATGTCTTTTGAAAGAAATATTCGCTGCGGAAATCCGCCTCTTTGTAGCGCTGTTACAGTGGTTCAAATTCCCATACATTTACTGTAATTTTCGTCGCGTTTGCCCCACTGTTAATATGGCGCCAATAACCGTGAAACCTTCTATAAACCATGGAATTTGCCAAACGCCGCTAAAATCATGATTTATAAACCATGGAATTTGCCAAGCGCCGCTAAATTCATTATTTATAAACCATGAAATTTTGCAAACGCCGCTAAAGTCATGATTTATAAATCATGGAATTTGCCAAGCGCCGCTAAATTCATTATTTATAAACCATGAAATTTTGCAAGCGCCGCTAAAGTCATGATTTATAAACCATGGAATTTGCGAGGCGCCGCTAAATTCATTATTTATAAACCATGAAATTTTGCAAGCGCTGCTAAAGTCATGATTTATAAACCATGGAATTTGCTAAGCGCCGCTAAATTCATTATTTATAAACCATGAAATTTTGCAAGCGCCGCTAAAGTCATGATTTATAAACCATGGAATTTGCCAAGCGCCGCGAAATTCATGATTTATAAACCATGAAATTTTGCAAGCGCTGCTAAAGTCATTATTTATAAATAATGACATTTGCCAAGCGCTTAAGTCATTATTTATAAATAATGACATTCATGCAGCACAGCAAAAGGCATTATATATAAATCATAGAATTATGCTCATGGCCTGAAATTTCATTATTTATAAATAATAAATTTGCACAACTGGCAAACTTCATTACTTATAAATAACAGATTTACGACTGCTTTGCCTAACTTCATTATATATAAATAATTTTGTAAGACAGCTTTATTTATAAATAAGGAAAAAAACGGCATGAATTTAGTCTAAATAATAAATTTACAAACGGCGCCCCATAGTATACAGCCTATGTTCATAACTGCGATGGTCATTCACGTGTTCATGCAAACATTATCAAGAGCTTTCACTATCAGTAATAAAAAAGAATGCCTGACTGTTTCAAACGGAAAGATTGCCTGAAATTCACAGACATAAGAAGAAATCCCGTGCTTACCTCTGCAAGCAGAATACTCAATGCAATATTGGAGAACGAATCGCTTCAGCATACAGACACGCCCGCTTTCACTGCTGATTGCTGTACCTGATGTCACCAATGTGACGGCCAAGTATCAGTAGTTGAAATGTAAACGAAAGATCGACAATCGTGACAAGTCGAAAAAAATAAGTGAATAGTTAAGGATTCTAGAAACCAACTTCTACAGCCATGAACTAACATGCAAATTCGTCCTTTCGAATCTCCCATGGGTATTTAGCTGGGCAGTTTTAAACTTCAATCACTAATCAGCCGTGAAATTTTATTTGAACAAGATTTTTCTTTACCGTCCACTTAAAATCCTCGGTTAACTTTAAACCGTGGTTAAATCGGTTTTCAAACAGCTCAGAGTCTACTTAGTCTGCGTAGCTGACGGTTTTGTTGGGGAGCCCGACCGAGCGAGCGGCGAAACTCCATTCTCTTCGCGGCTTCGCCGTTCGCTCGCCGCGGCGCGCTGCCCAACAAAATCGCCAGCTACGCAACCACAAACAACAAGGCCTTGACATGCGTTTTTTAAAACTCCGAAAACATTTCGCGAGCCCGAAAAGCTGTAGTGGCAGGGTATTCTGGTATTCTGTAAACTTCGGATAACGTTTTGACCATTGGCAGTCCTTTGGGACAAAGTAAGAGATGTCGGTGCGTGCGAACTTGTGCGGTGGATTTCCAGTCACGCGTAATTTTCACGTGCGCAAGGACGTAAATTTGAACTGGCTTTACGTGCATAAATAAATAAATAGCGGCGATGTGTGAAAAACCGCGCGTAAAAGTTGAACCTCGCTCAACATTTTAGTTCGATTTGCGACCCGCCTTTAACTAGAGCGCCTTTGTTGTCTACGTCGCGTCTTGGGATCCAAGCGTTTGATTGACAGCAGCAGATCTCTTGAAGCAACTCGGTATTCCCAAAGCGGAATCTATCTACCAATCACAGCCAACTATTTCTGGATATGCAAATTATTATGCCACGTACTGAAAAACTGGGCGCTGTAAGTACATGTCGCGAAAGACTGTGATTGGCATTCTGAGCAATGATGGTTTTTCAGCCGTTTTAGTCTTTAAATAGGATATCGATTTTGACCATTGGTATGTTTTTTAGAAGAAGTTTACGACAACGGTGTCTCTCGAAAGAAACGGGGACTAAGCAGTTACAAGCAATTATATTTTCATCAGTGACTCTTGCAAAGAAAACATCAGCGTGACAGCAATCTGAGCGGTGTCCTGCGCAAACCACGTTCCCAGGTGGCGGGAAGAGGAGAGACCCTGGGAACAAGGTTGTGTCTTGCGGACGTCTTTCCACTGGAGTTGACTGACTATCGGATCCAATTTAAATGTAACAGCCCTCTTCATTCTATCTGTTCCGTTTCAAGTTCCTCCTCTTCTTTATATCTTTCGTTCGCCTTTTGTTCGTCTTTTGTAGTATTTTCATTTGGCCGTTTTCGGTTGTACAGTATATGCCAAGCGTTATGTACTGGTCAGCGAATGAACAAAATGTTAAACAGGAATCGCAATCTCCTACTCAGAGTCCTCAGGCTCTTTGGCCAGCGGTTAGTTGACAGGAGAGACTCTGGGATAATGGAAAAAAAACAAATTTTTTGATTGGCTGGCCCTTAACGGCTTCCATCGTTTTACCCCAGATTTTCTGGGAAAACGTCCACCCGCTGACCAAACAGCCACGGAGTACGAGATTGCAGGAATCGAAGAAGCGAAGGAGTGAAATCAACCTCACATCTACAACTCGGAAATGGCATAGCCATTTTCCGAGTAAAAAAGGCAAAACGACAAAATGGTAATGGCATGAGTATTTTTTAGTATTAGTAATTTAGTACTTAGTTATTGTTATATAATCACTTTATCACTTTATTTAAGTCTCAAATGTATTTAGCCGAGCACAGATGCTCTACTAATTGGGGAGACTAAATCAAATCAACTCTAAATAAATCAAATGAAATCAAATGTTGGTTTTTGGGGAGAGGGGAAAACCGGAGTACCCGGAGAAAAACCTCTCGGAGCAGAGTAGAGAACCAACAAACTCAGTCCACTTATGACGCCGAGTCCGGGAATCGAACCCGGGACACATTGGTGGAAGGCGAGCGCTCTCACCACTGCGCCAACTCTGCTCCCCTAATATAGAGTAAAATCGTAAATGGTTTGAACCCAGGAGTCGTATCATAACTAAGTGAAGTTCCAAGGTCTGGGTGAGTGTAGTCCTGAGAAGGACTGCTTGTGGTGACATTGACCGACGTTTCGACAACCTGAGAGAAAGTCATCATCAGAGTCAAGATTTGTGTGACGTTAGTAGGTGGAATAAGTAGTGTGGTTGTTCATCTGATTGGTTAACGAAACCGTGATGTCATTGGTCAATAAATTAATTAGTTGTTCTTGACCATTAAATGAACGAATCCTAGAAAAATGAGGTTCTTGATCACTTCAACACTATCAAAGTCAAAATACTTACTGAATGGACAAAAGGAAGAAAAATCTGTTCTCAGCGCAAAGAAACCACATGTACAGAAGTACACAAATTCTACAAAAACTTTATTTCATCCTCAATATCAAACAACTTATTAAGTCATAAAAACAAATGTTTTGTCTTTTTTAAATTTCGATATCATTATATTTAGCCTGTTGAACAGGAAAGGAGCTTTCCAGGAAATATATTTGGTTGGTTCATTTCTTGTTGTTGTTGTTTCTTTAAGGGGGAGCCGGGAGGGGGGGAAGGCGTGGGGGGGGGGGGTATTTCCTCGACCTAGCACTCCTTCAAAAAAGTAACAAAAAAATGGGTAGCCAAAGGGTAAATGTGTGGACACACTTTCCACAATGCATTGCAAAGTTTGTAATGCATAATCAAATGGTCCGTCTTTCTCCCTGTTTTGTACACGCAGATCGCAGCTGTAGGCTGAGTAATTTGAAAACGCGCTCGACGCGCGAGTCACGCCACACGCACTCGTAACTCGCACACGCGTAAACCGCACTTTGTACACGCGTAAATCACACTTTGCTCTCGCTCTTTCAACACCGTTTCACCTTCTGTTCTGCAGGCTAAATCATATTTTAAGAGTACATCACATATGGAATATAGTTGACATTAGACATTGCTCTTGCACGATCTACAGACATTCACGCACGAGCTTTTCATACTCCGCCATTTGTCAGGATGCCGTCTGAAGTAAAACGCTGTTCCACCAATCACGATCACGATAATGATACACGTGACAACTATACCGGCAATCATCGCGCTGTCAGGCATCGTACGAGCCACGTAAACGCCACCTGAAAAATACACAGTAATTCGAGGATCGTTTACGCGACGAAGCTTGTGAACGATAACTCTCGCAACCTTTCCTAAACATGTCTTGGCAGTTACCGTAAATCTTAAGACCCCGCCCTCAAATAAGCCCCATTCCAATTCCACCTCCTCCCCCCATTTTAGAGGGAGAACTCCCCCCTCCCCTTCCAAATTTTCCCTTCACAAACAAATTACAGTTAACGACAGACTCTATTAATCAATCATGAACCAAACACTTCATGTGCACTGTTCAAAAAACGGTTTGTTATTGATCTTCAGGTGTATGACCTGCGAATTACAGTGCTTTTTCTTTTCCACATTGCCTTCAAGTTCGTTATGCAAAATCTATACTCCTTTTTCTTTGCTGCGGTACTGCGATTCGCTAAAGTAAATACGGACCTTAAGCAACGAGGACGGCAACGGCAACGAGAACGCCACTAAACAATAGGCTTAATGAACAAAATCAATCGTTCTGCACGTGCGTTTTACATTTTGGTACATTTCTTTGCCGTCCTCTGCAAAACAACAAAGTGAAATGACCAAGTTTTATGTTTTGTTGAGAACGTGACTGCATGACGGCAAGTTTTCCTTTCTCTTTCCTTACTTTGTTATCGTTCATATTAATTTAGTTCCTGGAAATATCGCCAACATTTTCCAAGTTAAACAAATTGGAATCATCGCGAAAGAGTTACAGAAACGAGAAGTTATATTTTGAAATGACGTTTTCGTTGCCGTCGCCGTCGTCGTTGCTTAAGGTCCCTATATGTATAAGCCCCCCTCTCTATAACTCCCCTCTACTTCAAATGTACATGTCCTTGAAATAAATAAGACCCCTCTGGGAGAATTAATAAAGGGGTTTACGGTATAGGTGGGCTATTCTATCCATACATATTAGGTGCCTTGTTCCGAAAACGGAACGCTCCGGAATTAACTGTGGAAGATCTGTATGGCTAGAGATATTTATTACCACAAAACTGAAGGAAGGATACAGCTTATAGACGCTATAAACCCTACATCAAAGAGTGGGACCCTTCAAGATAGAAAAATTCAACCTTAGTAATGTTTGATTACCTTCATCTGCCTCCACTGTAGCAAATCCATTTGACGTCGTCGAATCCACTTTAAACCAAGTTTTCAAGTCGAGCGCATCTGATGAGCGGTAAAACTGTATTTTGGAAGTGACACTTGTGTCCACCTTCATCCCGATAATAAACTTCTTCTTTGTTTCCAACGAGTGAGGATTCACTACCAAAAAGTCACTGGCATAGCCATGACCGACGCCCATCCGACCGCCTTTGTCTTCAATCAACTTCTGGCCTTCATCCGGGGACATCAGCTCTACAACGATTGACTGTAACTGTGGCAGAGTTTCGGGTTCAAACGTCACGTGCTGACCACTACAGAAAATAGAAAAGGACCAATCAGAGCCGATTTAAAAGACTGCCGGGTGTTGTACTAGAGGCTAGTCCTACTAATGACTAGCCTGCGTAGCAAACATTTCCGTTGGGTCTCCTGTGTCGTTTCGTTCTTTGACCGCGCGAAAACTGGTTCCCTGCTCCTTTCAATTTTTTCCAGAAAGGGACTGCAAACAATCTTTTCCTAATAACGGACGACAAAGACCCTTCCACGACAGTGGCTTTCAAGGGTGTGCCAACAAGCGGGAGAGCTTGTTACACGAACTGCAAAATATTTAATACTTACTCAGAAAATTCTAGAGTGCCGCCAAGTCTGCCGATCATCTTCGAAATCTGCTCTGTGTTGGCTATAATAATGCGTCCCTTTTGGCTGCGGTTGGAGAAGTTGTTGTTTCTGGTGCTCATGTAGTAGTATGTCCCTATTCCTGTCACCTTTCTTGGCCCCAAGTCGAAGTACGTCCCTGCATCATCCAGCTCAGACATTTCACCTCCAAACTGCCCTGATAAATGTTAAAAATAAACAAATATAAATACAGCGTAACCCCACTATACGGCCACCTCGTCATTACGGCCACTTTTTTCGTTCCGGCGAAACGCCCATGGATACATTTTTTTATAAGAAAACGTCATTAATACGGACAACTTCTTATGGCCCGTTAATGGCCGTATTAATGGGGGCAATGGGGTACTGTAGACACATCTAACGGGATTATACCCGACAAGTAATGTACGCCTAAGCACGGATATATACCGCACATCCTCTGTTAAGCCCCCACCCCACCGACACTGAGGTGAATAATTGTTTTAGTACATACCACACAAGCTGAATAATTAGCGGACCAAAACACTACTTTATGTGTGACAATATACCGACAAGCGGTCGGAAATTGTAAAATCTCGCGCACCGGCTGCTTGGAGGTGAATAGTACTTGCTATTCACCTCCGAGTTAACCAATCAGAGCGCGCGAAAAGCACTATCACTTGTGTGGTATATACTAATAACCAACAACCACTAGTCCCAACAAATTTCGAGCCGTATCTGAGCGGATGATGTCTTTGTGACTTCACGCGAAACTCATAATGAAGACTATTTTACTGTTTGAGCGGTTTTCAATTGAACATCGAAAGTCAATTCCATTTGCTTTGGTTTTGCATTTCTTCGCTCTGTGATTGGCCAGCAAAACTCGCGCCACTTTCTCAACCAATAAGAGGCAAAACCAATCGCGACTTGCACGCGCGTATTTTCCCGCGCTTTGCACCGGTTAGGTGAAACAGATTCGAATTCTGATTGGCTCATTGCGCTGTATGCCTCTGTTGTGATTGGCTGGAGTAATTGCTTTGGTTTCGGTTTCGTTTTATGACACTCAACTGAAAACTGCTCTGACGTGTTAATGAAATCGTAAACAAAGAAACAAGCTTACGTAACAAGTTTTTACTATCGCGTATAACTTACTGTTGTCCAGCACAGCCAGGTTATGCAGAATGCCCCTGTCCAGGCCTAACAGATTGGTTTCATCCAAAAGTGACGGGTAATTCCTTCCCCATTCATTACTGCTTAGTAACACCACATTCGACCGATCGGTGCCAGCTTTTCCCTGCCCATCATTGTTGTTAGGATTGGTGTTGGATCCAGTCCATCTAAAATGAAACGATTATCTTAGTTATTACTGGGTGTTTCCTCACTTCAAAAGCGATAGGTCTGCATTTGTAAACACAGGAAGGATCAAATGGTTGATTTTAGAAAGAAGAGTGTAGACTTTCGCAAATTATCATCCACAGGGGCACTGTCAGTGCGTGAAACCTCAAGTTTGTCAAACCACTCTTGGAAGCATCAACTCAGCAAAAACGTGGTGATGAAAATTCACACTTTTAAGCACTATTTCATTTCAATTTTCAAGCCTGTCCACTGACAATTGACTACGACTAGTCCCTTATTTTTCTTTTCTTACACCAAAAGCCAGCGAAACGTGCGCGGGGGAAAATTTCTCCTGCGAGGAGACGCGACACGCAGGGAGAAGCTCTCGCGTGTTACACTCGCTTTCAATGTCCCTCAGAAATGTTAGGGACTACAGGTAGTGTAACTGGCTTTGATTCAAAATTAAAAGTGAGTCAGCCGAAGAGGTAAGGTGAAAGCGCTGGTGTGGCATAAATATTTTGTTACACTTTTGGCTTCAGTTCGGCCAAATAAAAGTGGAAACATTGTAGCCTGTATTACTGCTGACAGGGCTTACATTGAGGTTTCAAAAAATTAGAGTGTAGACCCACAAGTTGCGGCGGAACAAATCAAGGTAAAGACTTACTGGAAGTGTACGTAGTCGCCATCTTTAACACGCATGGTGTTCGGAACAAAGTCGTATTCCACACCAGGGTATACCTGTACTATGTTACCGCGCTTTCCACGAACGTTTAAATTGTGAATTTTTACGCTCTGAAGATCAGAGGGCCGCTTGCGGACTGCAAAGGTATGGGACCTAAAAAATTAATGAGACAACAAACTAAAGAGGACAGCAAAAAGTCTTCTAAGCAAATTAATACCACCCTTGATAGAACAATGAGCGCTAAACCCAAAGCTTGCGCGTTCAGTTATGGATAGCGTGACATTGCAAAAGGTAAGCATGTTTTTTGGACACGTAGGATCCGTTCACATAATGTGGTTCTTGCTAGCGCTACAGAAAAGTTCTTTCCTGTGCTACGTTTTAATTTGCTAAACAAACTCCAAAGCCAACACCCCCTCCCCCCCCCCCCCCCCCCCCCACACACACACACACACACACGTAGTGTTCTTTACAGGAATTTCATCACGAACGTTAGCATCTATTCTTACCTATCTTGGAAAACGCGTCCGTACTGATTGGTATTGATAGCAAGTCTAAGTTTCAAATCAAATCCTGGGAACAGTTTCACCTCAGGGTTTTGTTTGAACACATAGCCTCTCTGGGCAGCCGTACTCTCGTTCATTCCATATTTTTCTCCTATATCGAGCTCAACTCCATTCATTGAGCTGTTAACAGATGAGTTCCAACCGTCATAGTCACCAGTGGAAATGTTGTATCTAAAACAAAGAAAAGAGAAATTCAGTATGTCGACCATTACTCAGCGCACTACACATCGATGTCCAGGGTCGAACGCATGTACAAATTTTACTATTTTGCCAATTATAATTTTCCCCGCAGTTTCACAATTTCGATAAACCAAGAAAATTTCCAAAATTCATAGAAAGCATAAGTTGAGCAATTCTTTTCAGATTCTGTCTGGTTTAATCACAGAGACGAAAAGGATTACTGGGTGGGGGGCAAGGTTGGCTCAGTGGTGAGCGCGCTCGCCTTCCACCAATGTGTCCCGGCTTCGGGAGTTAATGAGTTAATGTTTGGTCGGTTTGGTTCAGTTTCGGTTTACGGCCGAATGAAACTACCAATTTACAAAAACTCGGAAATTACCAGTATTTGTAAAATTAGTGATTTTTGCCATTTCATAGTTCTCGTCGACCCCTACCTGTTATAAAAGAAACAAAAATTCGACAAAACTTGTGAATTTCACGAAAACTCCTCAAAATTATCAAAATTCATTATCGCTCGGACCCTTGTCAAATGCAATTGAAAGGAAACGGAGAACAGCTTACATTAAGAATATTAAGAACAGCTAACATTGAGAGTAGCTAATATTAAGGTGTTGGAAGGAAAATTCGGGACTTTACAGGAAGACGAGATCACCACATTTTTTCCTGCCAGCCCGAGGTAGCCGTTGTTTGGCTTGCAAGGAAATTGTGACGAAAGGAGACCCGTAAAATTTGACTAAAATTTTGTGAGTAGTTTCTTCTTCGGAGACCACTCGCCATCCTTAAATTATGATATTTTGTAAATTCTCGATTTTCTGCAGTTTCCCTAAAATTCGAAGTTCCCATGCAACCTCATCTCCTCGTTTCGAGTGATGTCCAGGTTTACAAGTTGCATACCTGATTCGCAGGACACAATTTTCATGATCCAGATCAGGCAAAGTCCAGTTGTATTTGTTAGTATATCCTCCTTTTCCATTGCCAAGGTGATTGTCACGTGACCAGTCACTTTCTCTGCACTTGGGAGCGGTGATGTCATGTGACGGAAATTGTTTCCAGGTAGCATTCTTTGACTTGTAAAGAAAAAATAAATTCGTAAGAAATAAAAGAGCACAGGCTCTGAAAACCATAAAACCTACTTTATTGACAAGTACGAGCTGTGTACTCTCTGGGTTTGACGCCCGGTTGTTCGAAAGCCGATTAACCCTAATCCGAGATTAAAAAGTTAACCAAGGAGTTTATTTCTCTATCCACAAACGGTGTTCAACGCTGATATTCTGCAAAATTTTACATTAGAGGAAATCAATCCTGAAAAGCAAAATGCAGCAAAAGAAACTTTCATCCAAATGTTAAAAATTGCAACAAAACCCGGCCCAGGTTTCCAGTTGGGTTTTTCCAGTTTGTGCACGTTTTATCTCTCTCATCTCGTTTCTGCTCTCATTGCCCCGAGTTCACGGAATATACTATTTTCCCCAGGATTAATATTTAGCATTTACTTGGGGCTTTCATATGTGTATCCTGCTAAAATAGCCGCTCTTTCCAGTTCTCCCCGGAAATAAGCTATTTGCTGGGGGAAGAGAGGTGAAACCGGAAGTGACGTCAATAGTGAATGACCTTTGAAAAGCGGTTTACGTACCTTTGGGAGATGCATGCTACATAAACTTGTAAGCTTAGCCAAATATGCAGTAGTTTGCATTTATTGGTGGGGAGGGGGTATAGATTATTTCATACCTCACACTCCTCTTTGTTGTTTGGTATTTTATAGTTCCTCCAATTCATTTTTTTCAAATATTCCTTGGACAACTCGCACGCCCAACGTCCTTTAACATTCTCACTTTCCGATCGGTACATCTCACACCTTGAAATATCGTTGGTTAAAACGGCTATATCCTGAAATAGAAAGAAACGAGGGAGTGAATACACCACCGAAAAGGAGGGAGAGGGGAAAGAAATAATAAGGAATGGGGAAGAAGAAGAAGAAGAAGGTGAGACAAAATGGAGTAGAAGACAGGAGGAAGATCTATTACATAAGCGCTAAACGGGCAGAAGTAGTAGTAGTAGTAGTAGTAGTAGTAGTAGTAGTAGTAGTAGTAGTAGTAGTAGTAGTAGTAGTAGTAGTAGTAGTCTTTATTTCCTCACAAGATAAAAAATACATATCTCATGTCACAATATTTGAGTAAAAAGTATATATATCTAAGTTATTGAAGGAAGAAGGGCAACAAGAATTCGGGAAAAGGAGGGGAGGGTGGCAAAGAATGGGCTCCAGTTCCTTACTTTCCAAGGGGTAGGGTGCCAGTAGGGATAGTGGTCTCTTTCCTCTGAGCATTCATATCCACGCCTGGTTCCTCCTGGGTTTTGTCTGGTGTAAATGGCAGAATTTCCTTTCAGTTTCTGCAAAGGGAAAGAAAAGGGAAGGTTTTATAGTTTTGTGGCTTTCACAGATCAGAGTCACCACTTCAATTACCAATTTCGCACCCAAGGCATCACCCTTTTGTGTTCTGAAACAATTGTCCAGTTTCAAGTTTGCCATGACTGCTGAATAAAAGCACCGAGAACGCACTCATACAGGGTTAGCAACGACCTAAAGTAAAATATTCACAAATACCGGCGGGAAGGTGCCTAAAATTTGAAAATCAAACAATAGACAGAGCTGTAAACAGGTCATCTTCTCACTGGAATTTGTGAATATATTCACTTCAGATGGAGGCTAACCCTGTACAAATGTGTTCTCAGTGCTATTATTCAGCGGTCATGGCAAACTCAAAACTGGACAATTGCCATCCTGAACTAGATATCTCTAATTTAAGAGGTCTTCCAAGAGGTGGTCTGGTGTTGTCTTATCGCTTGTTTACAACTCTGTCTATCGCTAGTTTCGTTGGGGACAAATGTCGCTGTTGCAAAGAAAACAAAGAGGAATGGATAAGTCAATTGTTGTTGTTGCAAACTATTGCACGTTTTCTGTCAATTTCTGTCGGTTGTCAGTGTTTTGGGAGAAGATTTTCACCTGTTTTTGGAGTCATGTTGCTTGTCGCTTCTTCCCCTTGGAAGGCCTCATTTAACATGAGATCAAGTTTTGTGCACAGGGCACCCACTTTTAAGTCAAAGTAATGTGCCCCAATTTTCCCATCTGAAACAACAAAACATATCTAAAATGTTTTCATACTGACCTGATCAGCAGTAAAAAGCCCTTTGTTTCGATTCCTGTACTTGCAGTTCATATAATAGTCATAATCCTCATGCATGCCAAACCTACAAAAAGAGGCATCCACAATCTTTTAATCCACCACACCCATCAGGCATGTTATAGTAGACAGGCAGTTAGTCAGTGATTGAGAGTGGTTTGTGTCATGACCCTAGAACACAGAACAAACTAATGCAATTTTATGTGTTAGTTTATCATAACATTTGCCATTAGATTTATTGCACTGCATGTCATAGTAACTATCAAGCTACCTAATTTGAGCTATGTACTTACCGGTACATGAAGGTTCAAAAGTAGATTATGATTTTAAAAATTCATTACCTGACATCACTATTGCAGTCATAATTTTTACACAAAGCTGGGTTACTTGGAATCGTCCTAGAAGACAAAAAAGGTACAGTAATTATCAACTGCTATTCACAAACATAGCAAGCAAATTAAAATCATCTTCATATAACTTGACATAGGCTCCTGAACTTGATTGTTAAATAGAAATATGAAGTGCAATTACAGGGACTGCGTAGACCATTTTAAATTGGTTGGGCTAAAACATCTCACCAAGTTCAAGTGGGAAAATTCATACATTATCCTGTCATCTGAAGCCCAAAATCCTCCATCCAAGAAAATAAGTTGTATGGTTATAGCCCTACCGGCCCTTTGCGGTCCCTGAATGAAGTCCCTAACTTACTGAGTAGTGATCCCATTTCGCACATTATCTCCACACATGTACTGTAAAATCATGTCACAGTGGTTGTTGGGGTCTGCACAGGAATGCTGGTTTGTCCTGGAATTCATAAAATGCAGGTTAGTACTGAGTCAGTTAAGGTACCACTGTTGAGAGTAGTTATCTTGAGAGCAGCTTATCTTGGAGAGATGTAAGCCCATTCAGGTGTCCTCCTTCAAAAGTGGTGGGCAGCACAGGGAGTGACAGCCTGGGAGAAATAGTGCAGAAGGGCCAGTACAACAGAGGGGATGGAGGGAGGCAGAAGGGAGGTAATTTATTAAGGGTGGGAGCAATGTGAAAAAGTGCTGGTGTCCGTAGAAGAAGGTCAAAGCAGGTGGAAGAACAAGTATGGTGGCCCAGCATTATCATAGTAAAATATGTAAGTTTTTGAGGAGAAAAGAATAAAAAATGGAAAGAAACGAAAAATATAAGCAATCAAAATAGAAAAAAAGGGAGAAAAATAATATTGTAATAAAAATTAATAATATAAAGTAAAAAATATTTGTTGACAAATTAAAAAGTAAAAAGAAAATAAAGAAAAATAATTTAAGCACTGAAAATATTTTGAAAAAATAAAATCGAAAAAAAAAAAAAGAAAAATCATTGTTAAAAAACAACATTGAAAATCAACATCAAAAATCAACATTAAAAATCAACATTGAAAATCAACATGGGAAATCGGCGTAGGAAAAAAAAACCAATGTTATTTCCATGCATATTTCCAACGTTATTTCCACGCATATTTCCCACCTTTCTTGGGCTCCTGTGGTCTGACCCCAAATGAGGACATGCATGTTGTTTGTATGAAGTGTGAAGTTTGAACACTTCAGCTGATGCTTCCCTTCTTCTGGCAGATTTTGAAAACTTACTTATTTTACTATGATAATGCTGGGCCACAATGTGGCCTGTCATTATCATAGACCAGGATGCTTTGCACGCATATTCAATATATATTTCATCCATTAGAGAGGTGATTAGAAGCTCCTGATGGGCCCTTGCTGGACACCAGCACACTGCACGAGCCTACTGGTTAGCAAAAGTGTTTTGCGCAAGCAATCTTCAAGTTTTTAAGCATTAAATCATCGCTGGATAACTCGACGAAATCTCTCCGTTGTACCCGGCGAAACGTTTGCTTGTTGTCAGGTTCTGCTGTCAACCTTTGCACGATGATGTCGCTTGGAGCTGTTCATTTAGCAACTTTGCGAGGTTGTGTTGCTTGCTGTGTTCTTTTGTTTGACATTTTTTCTTGAAGGGCCTTCCAAACTTGGTTCATTTTTGGCAGCATCGTGGATCAAAGACTTATAACTTTCCAACAGCACCCCTTGGATCGAAATCCACCAGAAGAAGGAAAGCGTCAGCTCAAGTGTTCAAACTTCACACTTCATACAAACAACAGGACACATCCTCATTTGGGGTCAGACAACAGGAGCCCAAAAAAGGCGGGAAATATGCGTGCCAGTGCAAAGCATCCTGGTCTATGATAACGACAGGCCACGTGGAAATAACATTGGTTTTTTTTTCCTATGTCGATTTCCAATGTTGATTTTCAATGTTGATTTTTAATGCTGATTTTCAATGTTGTTTTTTTAACAATGATTTTTCTTTTTTTTTTCTTTTTTTTGGGGGGGGATTATATTTTTTCAAAATATTTTCAGTAATTAAATTATTTGTCTTTATTTTCTTTTTACTTTTTAATTTGTCAACAAATATTTTTTTACTTTACATTATTAATTTTTATTACAATATTATTTTCTCCCTTTTTTTTCCTATTTTGATTGCTTATATTTTTCGTTTCTTTCCATTTTTTATTTTTTTCTCCTCAAAAACTTACATATTTTACTATGATAATGCTGGGCCACCATACATGGTATGGGAAGCAGGAAGTTTTGCCCCTCTAATACCACCCCCACCCCCCTCCCCACCCTACCCAACTCAAAAGCCAACTTTAAGGGCATCTGTTTGGGAATGCAGCTAACATAACCTAGAGAAAAGTCCTTCTGAACTGAGTCTAATTGAGAAAAGATGCCAGCTTCATTTCGATCATTTACACAGTTGTATCAAAAGTTAAAATATAAAAGAACTATAGTCTCATTAACATACCATTCAATGCGAAGGACTGAACCTTCGTAGTAGTACAATTTCCCGACATTGTATCCGCCACGATTGTTGTTTTGCGAGTCAAACAGCCTGTAGGATAGTTTGAACATGATCTTAGCTGAATACAAGGCAGGTATGCATGCATGAATACAGAATTACACGTTCGAGAGAGATTAAATTTTACCTGTTTGCATTATTTCGTTCTCTGCGAGCTTCATCAAGACGATTGTTGCATCCTCTATTTACAAAGTGAAATTGTTAAGAATTAGTCTGAAAAATATATCTTAGGGACCCAATGGTTTCTTTATTTCATATACAAAATGGAATGCTGTGTTGCGTGGCTTTCTTCGGCTGACGAGGAAGTTCAATAACCGAAAGTTCGTTTATTTATGTTACCACAAAAATAAATACAAATAACGATAAAACAAAACAGTTTCACAAAGCAAATGAAAGTGGCGAGGAAGCCCAAAAGGAAACCACGAGGCTTATAGACATTGGGCTCCCTCAGAGTAAAAAAATAAAGTTAACAGTAACAGTAAGGCCAGGATCGAAAGTAAAATACAATGAGGGTAAGTGTAAATTAACTAAATACATAGACTAAGTTGAAAGTGAGTTGAAAGTTCTGCCCCTTCCGAAAGATTAACGACTTACGAACGTGTCACTGTCTGTGTTCAGAATCATGCTATCCATAAAATGACATCTAATTTCAAGCTTTATAGCTCTGAGGAGCCTCTGAGCTACTAATAACATCGGCTTTTAAAAATGTAAAGCACGCAGGCAATACATGTCAAATGAATTATGACCGAGACGAAGTTGATTGAACTAGAAGTGAATTTAGGAAACAGATATAAAGTTTGCTGTCAATAACCGTACAAACTGAAGTAATCAGAAGATCAAACAGACTGACAAGACAAATACCTATGAACTTGATCACCAGAATCGGCGGGGATTCTTTCCAGGCTGCGGCATAGATACAAACCAGAAATTAACTTGCGAGATTAAATGAGTGGAACCTACCTCGGATTGTGCATGTAAACATCTCCTGCAACCAAACTCCACATAAACGTAAAGCAAAGAAGGGAATTCATCTTTCTTCTCGAAGCGCTCTGACTTCTGACCACTCTGAGATGTCGCAAGAGAAACTGGAGGGTTCTGGAGGTGCATTTACGAATTTTGTCATGATTTGTTTTTTTCACTAAGGTAATAATTCCAAATATGGACATCAGGGTCTCTTCCGGGATTTATGAATCACTTCTAAATTTTGCAATGTCTCGTGACTCAAAAGAGGTAGGCTCGATTTCCGCCGCTCACTCGGGTCCGGGCTTTCCTCCCCGGGAGGAAAGCCCGGACCCGAGTGAGCGGCGGAAATCGAGCCTACAAAAAAGGTCGCGGTATTTCCCTCTTTGATGGTAAAATTTGAACTTAAGGTTAACCTGGAAATTATTCATCTTTGTTTATAGCTGGAAAATTTATCTTTGGCATGAAAGAACGCGCAAAACTGAAGCCTTCCAAGGGGTAGAAGCGACAAGCGACATGGCTCGAAACCGGCGACAATCTTCTCCCAAAACACCGACAACCGACAGAAAGAACGCGCAGCGACAATTCACTTCCCATTCCCCTTTGTTTTCTTTGAGACAGCGACATTTGTCCCTAACGAAACAAGCGATGGAAAGAGTCGTAAACGAGCGATCGACAAGGAGACATCATACCACCCATTGGAAGCCTGCTCGAACTCGCTTCCATTGCAACATGTCACGTCACGCAATGCAATACAATACATTTCCGAAGACATTTCGTTTCGTCCTACTTGAGGATCACTACATTTTCAATATGGCGGTCGTCTAGGATATGATGGTTAGTTGATTGTCTTTGTACTGTTCTTGTATTATATTAATGGGTTAATATCTCTTATAGCAACAAGTAGAAAAAAAAATCAACGTTTTAGCTTAACGCATAATAATTAATTCGGCTTGTGTGAGGTAACGGTTGAATACCGGGCTTTGATTGATTAATTTTTTATAAACTATAACTTTTCACGCAATCAATAAATCAGTCAATAGATCAATCAATCGGTGAATCAATTAATCAATCAATTCATTTATTTCACTTACACCATGACAACAAGTAGGGTGTGAAGTGACTGGATTCCAAAGGAAGTAGAAAGGAAAATTCACACAAGTTTAAAAATACATGTTTGGCTTAATTACAATCATTTTAAGACTACTATTTTACCTATTCAAGTAGGCGATTGTAAATCAGTGTAGACTCTACCATTTATCTTGCTTCATATTAAATACTTCAGATTTCTTGTACTAGACAAAGAAGAAACAAAGAAAGATCTATTATCTGTCTTTGTCTCTGACCAAAAGCCATTTAAGCCTCTGGCTTTGGCCAACTTATGTTTCACTTTGTATAGTATGAAAAAGCAATAAAGGTAAAGATAAAGATAATCCCTAATGAGATCTGAACCAATGACAATCCATTCACTGGTTGGGTGATCCAACCACTGAGCTACAGGGAGGCTTTCTGGATGTTGATTTATTTTCTCTTTTGTTTTGCTGTGAATCTCCAGTGGACAATCTTTTAATATGGGGAGGCTCAGCCCCAAGGTTGGACCCCTTGCCCTTTTATATACCATTTTTGAAAAGGTACCCCTTTCGTATACCTTCCATTGACAAATAGTACCCCTTTCGTATACCAAAAAGGAAGTCTTCTTGTCATTTTCACTTAACATTCAATAAATTAAAACAGTACAGTCATAAGGTATGTGTGAAATATTTTAATGAAAGGCCCTTTTAAATACCTCAATGGCAGATTTCCCTACCCTTTCATATACCTGAAGCGTAAAAAAGGTACCCCTCTCAGGAGGAGCTTTCCCGTATAGGCCATTATAGGGAGTACCCCTCCCCCCCCCCCCCCCCAGGCCAGATATTCTCTCTTTCACGCACTCATGATTTATCTTCTTTACAAAGCTTCAATATTATTCATCAGTTGTCTCCATTAACCAGGTTTGTTTTATTATTTCATCAGCTGTGTGGTGGCTTATTTTGTGAAGATACTCTGATTATGACAATAAATTCTAGCAGTTTAAAAGAAAAGCACATCAGATGACACAGGACAAGCCAGTCTCTTTTCGCATTTCTCTTCTGGTAAGAAAAGAGCTTTGAAAGTGCAGATATGCTTAATGGTAATCTGGGGGGGGGGGGGGGGGAGATTTGTACAGCACAGAAAAGACAGTTGTGTTAACTGGTAAAGGTAGGTTTATTTTCCAAATACATGGCAGCCCTCTAAGGGCTGAATTGCGTATTTACAGTAATTGTAATAGAATATCTAATAATACGACAAATGTAAGAATAATAATAAGCCTAAAAGTGAAATTGAATACTGTAGAATGATAAAAAACTATTATTAAAATTAATAAAAACTATATTTATATAATATCATGCTCAATACAAGATTTCATTAAAAATGTATCCCTGAATCTATTTGTTTTCCACATTGGTGTTTCAAACCGCCTGCATCGTCTTAGAGAATAAGACGACTTGTGGGCTGAAGGTAAAAGATTTCTTAGCCGGTTACTCTTATCATTTAAGATAGAATTAAAAGTCTTCTTACAAATATTTTCATTGTAACGTTCAATACTTGGTAATTCAGTGCTGACTAAAGCATCGCTGTAGTCTATCCCCGGGAAAATAATAGCCAGTGCCCTTTTCTGGACACACTCCAGTTCCGTCTTGAGATACAATGGCAGCAAGTAATAGAACACCGGTACCGCATAGATAAGTACAGATCGAATGCAAGTGCAATAGAATAATACTAATTCACTTGTTGGGAGTCTCGCCCTCTTAAGCTGCACCAGAAAATACAAACGCTTAGAGGCCTTTTTTACAACCTCTCTTACATGCTCATTCCATGACAGATCATCACTGATGGTAACCCCTAGGAGTTTTGCAGACTTTACGGTCTCTACACCTTTCCCATTAACTATGATTGGAGGAAACTCCTGCTTCTGTTTACTGAAAGTAATTCAAAGCTCTTTACATTTATCATCATTCAGTTGTACTCTATTTTCAGACGACCATTCCATTACACGGTCAGCTATCCTTTGCGAAATACTTGTCTTCCCTTTGATGACAACCTCTGAGGTTGTAGTGTCATCGACATGTTTCCACATTTCAGCATTTATGCCACTACTTGCTTCAAGATCAATAATAAGCACGAGAAATAACCACGGCCCTAACTTTGTTCCTTGTGGGACGCCCGTTGGAACTGACTCCCACTCGGAAAAACAACCCTTCGCAAGTTTAATTCGCTGAGAACGACCCGATAAGAAATCGATGATCCAATTAATTATCTGTTTGGGTATGTCCAAGACAGTCAGCTTCCTAACTAAAATGTCATGATCTATAAGATCAAAAGCCTTCCTATAGTCGTATAGTGTGGCTCTCACGGTGGTGCCGTTTCCGTCAGTCCCTTGTGCCCATCGGTGAATCATGTGAATCAGAGCTTGAGTTGTAGAGGAGTTCGGCACAGCCCCATACTGGTTAGGATCCAAAACTCTCAAAACGGCTGGCTTGACGTAATCACTTACGACACATTCCTCTGCAACCTTAGAAAGGCATACAGTCAGTGAAATTGGTCTCAAATCTTTCTTGAGATCTTCTACAGGTGTTAACTTAGTTATACGGTCCAACAGAGCATTTAGGGTAATTGTTCCTAGTACTTTATTTGCTTTATTGACAATCATGATTGCCCCAAGAGTGGTCCTTTGTCATCATAACATCAAGATCTTCAAGATTATAGTAATGGCTCTGAGAAACAAACAAAATTAAACTGGTTTTAAAATTTTAAAACCAAAGAAAAAAATAATTTGAACTGCAACATACCATCCAAAATTAAATGAAGGTTAAATGTGGCCCGAGTGCATGATGACTCCAGCTTCTTGTTTCTTCGTATATTTCAGGCAGGAGGAGTAGCTGGCACTGCAATTGATGTGATACTGTTTCCACTTGACACCCTGAAGACAAGGCTGCAGTCAGCAGAAGGCTTCGTCAAATCAGGTGGATTTAGAGGAATTTATGCAGGACTTGCTTCTGCTGCTAGTGGATCTGCTCCTTCAGGTAATAGTAGCCTCGCAGCTTCTATAAGCTCTAAATTTCGTGGTGGGGATAGCGTCGCAGCCCTATTGTTTTAGGGCTAGGTTCCATTGTTTCTGTTGTTTTTTCTTTCGTGTCACCTGATGGGTGGTCTCCAGTCAGGTGAGACCTTGTAAGAGCTGCAAGGTGACCCTCAGGTAAACCATCACATGTGCTAACTCTCTCAGGTATGGAAAGAATTTCAGTCCCAGTCTACCGTTACCATCACTGAATCTCCCAGGCTCCTGTACCATCATCAAATCTCCCAAACAAAAGTGCCTTGCGCTGGGGCCTTATTCCTAATGTAAAGTAAGCTCATATCTTGATTCAGATTTTCAATAAATCCAAGAAATATCACATCACAACTCAGATCATTTTTGTGCATGCTTCACCTAACCTCATTCCTTGGACATTTCAATTGTCCCAGTTTCCTGTTTCTCCCAATCTATCACAAACATTTACAGGAACCAATTGAGAGAAAATTCATTATTCTCATTGTTGCCATATAAGTGACTGTCTAATTGTTATTATAAATGTTCAACCAGTTAAAGCCCATGATGATAAAAATGCTTCAGATTTTGTGGGAGGGACTGGATTTTGTTTTTTGGAGTTTGTATAGTACTTCCGGTTGATCTTGAAATTCCTTGAAGATCCTTGAAGATTTTTTTGTGTCTGTTTTTATTTTCTTGATCAATAATGATTTCTTAAAACATAAGCAAGCAAATATTAATGTTAATAGCCCACATTTCGGCGTCATTGTGACACCATTCTCAAGGCAAAGTGAATGTTCTAACAAATTTGACTGCCAATTAAGGAGATGCTTTTTATGAGAAAACTTAAACCATCCCTAAATGTGCAAATGGACTCAATTCACGCAAAGGTATTCACTTGAAGGACCTGTGATCCTTTGTTTAATTATGCTAATTTGTAGAGACTGTATGGAAATCAAATCTTCGCATTTTTTATTCACTTTGCCTTGAGAATGGGGTCATGATGATGCCGAAACGTCGGCTATTAACATTAACATTTGCTTGCTTATGTTTTAAAAAAGCTGAAGTTTCATTTTTCTTCCTTCATAGCTGCTACTTTCTTCTGCTCTTATGAACTGATAAAAAATATCCTTAAACCAAGGGTGTCATCCTCAAAGTTTCCATTTATACACATGTTTGCTGCAACTGTCGGTGAAGTGGTGAGTTAGTGTACCCTAGCCATGTGCAACAAGAGTTGATGAGCATTTAATCTTAATGTCTGCTGTTTTTTAAAACGTAAAAGACTTTAAGAATGTGCTTTCGAAAGTGTTGAAACTACACACTTTCATTAAGTTGTATTTTAAATAGCAGTTCAAAATGCCTCTCTCATTTAGTCACTTACCTTCAGTGACTCTGAAGGATTCTTAAATGTAGTTCAGTTCAGTTCATTTATTTAGTCAATAAAAACAACATTAAGAGAGGGACCCATGCTAGAGAGATGTCTAGATTGACATTCTGGCATTTTTCTAAGATGGTTGTCCATGTTAGAGAAGGAATCTGCCCTGAAGTGGCTCATAATTTAAGGTTATATAAATTAAGGTATAACTTGATATGTGATGCATTTTGTTGATGATGTTTTCTGAACAGGTATCACTTTTTGTGAGAAACCCATTTGAAGTGGTAAAACAACGTGCCCAAGCATACACGAACATGAGCAGCCTCCAAGCGCTTAAGTACACCTTGGCTGAAGAGGTGAGATATTTAACATCTGCCCATACAAACAAGAAGTTTCAGCATTGTTTGATAGACTAGTAAAGAGATTACTGTTATTTAGAACTATCTGCCTAATTTCATTTACCATCTGATTGTGTGTGTCTTAAATCCTTCTCACTCACATAAAAATACCCTGCCAGCCAGGGAAATGCCAAATTTTTTGAAAATGAAAACAATGAACCATTAGACCACATATAATATAGCACTGTAAAGGTACTTTTGGAGATATGAAATAAATGACACCAACATGCCTGTACAGGTGTGGAGGAGGTCACTGAAAAGACTGAGAAGTGTCCAATTCAAAGTGAAATAAAAAACGTTGTAATTTTTCATTCGCCTCATACATATAGGGTATACCACTAAACTATAGCTCAAATTACATCTCTCAGAGTATTGATTGTTTTGAGATATCACCTTGACCAAAAAAGTACAAAGAAAAAAAAGTTCCAAAATTACATTGGAGGGGGCCATGATTTTATCCCTTCAATGTGTAGATCGATCTTTCAATGACCTTATGGTTGTGAAAATTTCAGAAAGAATGATTAAATATTGAGCAAGGTGCCATGTGGCACCATTGAGCATTAAAGGGTTAATGTTTTATTGTGTCTCATTTATTTTTGTGTTGCAGGGGTTCCGTGGTTTGTACAGGGGGTACTGGAACACACTAATGAGAGAGATCCCATTTGCATTAATACAGTACCCCTTATGGGAATTACTGAAGGTAAGCTTGTACAATTCCTTATTTGAATCATGGTGACCTTTTGGAGAAGGATGAATGGTATTATGATAATATTATACATAATATTTTTAATCATGACCAGATCAAGTTAAAAATTAGTTAAGCTCTGTAATATTTACAGGGGTGCAAACAACAGATGGTCATTGAAAAAAGTTTGAAATAATAATAATAATAATAATAATAATAATAATAATAATAATAATAATAATAATAATAATCGTAATGTATAACCTTTCTGGCTTAAAGGTATTGGGATCACATACTGAATCTCTTAGAAATGTGCAACTCTGGATTGTAAAAACATACTCAGTAATTGAAGAGGCTAGTGGAAAACCCTCCTAAGTGACTATTTAAGTCAAAAGATTTTTCGTCAAAAGTGCCTGATTTTTTGCATAAGACCTTCAATTTACTTATTTATTTATATTTATATTTTACTTATTTAAATTGGCGAAAAAAACAGCAAGGCATCGTTAATTAAGTAAATTGAAGGCCATATGCAAAAAATCAGGCACTTTTGACGAAAAAAAATTTTGACCTAAATAGTCACTTAGGAGGGTTTTCCACTAGCCTCTTCAATTTATGGAAATAGGTGTGGATCTTAAGTACTGCCTTTCTTCTTTGAGTAGGACAAAAGGTTGTTGTTTTGTAGTTGTTGTAAGCAAACCCTTCATGTAAGATTTTAGTAAGTGCTAATAATAACTGTCCAGCTAATCATCCTTGCAAAGTATGGCAAGGGACGCAGCTAAACAAGATCGAACCAAAAGTATATACAAGGCAGTGACCTCTGGCAGCTGCTATAAGGTTCATGTATGACCTTGGAGCTCATCCTACAGGCAGCTCCAATACCAATACTCTTTCAATGGAAGTAAATCTGCAATACTACAGTTCAAGAATAAACATGGGTATATCAATCTATTACAAGAGTTTCTTGGTTTTTATGTCATATTTAGAGTGTGTGGTCATGGGAACAAGGCTACCCAGTCTGGGCGTGGCAGTCCGCCATCTGTGGTGCTGTTGGAGGTATATGAGATTTAATTTGTTGTGCTTGTTTGTTCAATGACAGTTGTTGCACCAGATAAAAATGAAAATAATGGATCGATACTGTTCAACAGATTCAACTGTTTCTGATTCTTCAGGATTTTAGTTACACTATCCATATAATCGTAAATGGTTTGAACCCGGGAGTCATATCATAACTAAGTGAAGCACAATCGTCCGGATGAGTGCAGTTTGTGGTGACATTTCGACTGACATTTCAACAACCTGAGCAGAAGTCATCATCAGAGTCAAGTGATGTTACACAAATCACTTGACTCTGATGATGACTTCCATTCAGGTTGTCTAAATGTCAGTCAATGTCATCACAAACAGTCCTTCTCAGGACTACACTCACCCCGATGATCGTGCTTCACTTAGTTACTATTTATATATATGAACCACCTCGTGACCCCTAAGAGAATCATTATTCTAATGGTTTTGACATTTCAAGTTATTTTCCACAGAATGAAAAGCCACAACCACCTTGTATAATTTATTAGTATAATTTATCTAGTAGCATTTTATCATGAATGCCATTCACTTATTGGCTTCATCACTCGCTATCTATTCTGTTGTAGATAGTGAGTAGCGGTTGTCAACAAAATGACGGCTGCTTCTTTGCATTTTTGAAGTGTCTGCAAGGAGGATTTAGATAATTTACTTGTTTATTTTTGAATGACTAGCAGAGTTATACTAAAGCAATTAGATTATTTGCTCTTGATTTCTATGCGTGATAACTGATTCAGGCTCAGTGCAGCCTCATCAGCTATCACGTGATTGAAATATTGAATCATAATCTACTGAATTGTTAAATAAAATAATACCACTCAACCACAGGAAAGTGAATGAATGGTGACACCATATGCAGACTCACCCAGAGCCACTTAGCCAGTTAGACCCACCCAACAGAACATGACAAACTGTACCTCAAGGGGAGGGGGCAGAGGGAAGGAGGGGGTAATGTTCAGTAGTTTTTAGGATTTCTTCAACAAACTTGCTAATGTTATCACATTTGAGAGAGAGCTCAAAACGCATCTTTTTAGGCAAGCGTATTTTAATGTTTAGATTTTATATTTCTGTGTGAGGTAATTTTTATTTCTGTAATTATAATATAAGTAGCACTTTACATATACCGGTAGTTTTACATTTTTAGCATAGTTAATTTAAATTTTAATGATATTTTATCGATTATTGTAAAGCGCATTAGATCATATATTTGTAATGAATTTTTGCGCTATATAAGTAACAAGTTTATTATTTATTTATTTACTTGCATGTGTAGAAAAGTAAAAGCTGTAATCACCTTATACATACCTCTTACTAACCGAGTTCGAGGTCCGTACTGTAAGTTACGGACCGAGATTTTTCCCGTTGATTTATGGCCCAAGCGTGAAGCGCGTGGGCCATGAATTAATGGGAAAAACGAGGATCCGTAACTTACGGTACGGACCGAGAAAACGAGGTTAGTAAGATATTTATTATATCTCTGAGGTTAATTCGGCGCGCGGGAAAGAAAACTAGTTGAAGTCAAGCGGGCCGTACTGTCGAATACCGCCCGCAAAATTGACCAATCACAGCGCGTGTACTAAGTGAGTGATATAATAAGGTTTGATAATGAAGCAGGTGCTAGGAATTATTATGCTCATAAGCTTTCGGCAAAAAATACCATCCACAGACTCAACAAAGTTTGAACAGCATGATGCAAACTAAAGGTGATGATTGATGTTTCTTTCTTTTTTTGCAGGTGGAGTTTCAGCTGCTGTAACAACTCCTTTAGATGTTGCTAAAACAAGAGTTATGCTTGCACCGGTAAAATCGAAATAAACAGTATGATAGCTTTCTTCCTTGGGCTTTAAAGTTGTCACTTTGTACAGCACAATAAGCAATATCACAGCAAAATAATGCTTGATAATAAACTTTCATCGGAATGGTCAAACGTTATAATTTCATTCAAAAATTGAGAAATTTTGGTGGAAAATTGGGGGTGTGCGTCCCGCTTCCTGAAACCCTTACCCTATTTCAGACCAAAATTTGTGATTTCAGACCTGACCAGAAATTCAATACCCTATTTCAGACCTATTTCACGCCGGTACACCGTTGGCGTAAACATAATTAAAAGACAAAAAAGAAGGGCTTTTGTTGGTGTCCTTATCGCCTTATGATGAAGTAGCTTCTTCTAATAAACGGACCCTATTTCAGACCGAAATGGTCAAAATCAATACCCTATTCCAGACCAAAACGCCTAAAAACCATACTCTTTGGGGCCACACATACCTATAGGGGGATTCATGCTCATTGTTTACATTTTTGCGCATTTGCATACGACTTTGCTTACAGAAGGAAAGATGTTAGATGTGATTTGACTCCAGGCAGCTTAAGAGTTAGTGAAATTTAATACATTGTGAAATTTTTAGCTCTTTAGGTGTAGTATTCAAGGAGATATTTTGTGGGTGGCAAAAGCACTAATGAGCTCATACATTCTTTGCAAAATTTTGAGTTTTTAAACCCGCTTTGCACAAAAGGTGTGAGGCTCATATTCATTGGCAGAGTTATTCATAGTATGACCTTTCAATATTCAGAACTGATTTATTTGTAGCTCCATCAGAAACTGAATTGTTCATGCTAATGAGGCCAATATTGTAACCAAGGATTCCCCTATATAGCCCATAGGCATACTGTTCCTATTTTGTTCAGATGTAACCATAACGTGTTGAAATTTATATCAACAGAAAGGTTCCTTGTACACTCAAGCTAGTGTAACACAAGTCATACTAATCATTAAATCAAAGGAAGGCTTTTCAGGGTAAGGGCCGTTATTTCACGAGATGTTGAAGCCTGGTTTTCACTAGCGACGCAAGCGCAAGCACAAGAGCACTTATTTCACCGTGAAAACGGGTTTAACGCAAGCATAAGCGCAAGCGCAAGGATCAAAATGTTTACTTTTCTTTCTGCTTGCGTTTATGCTTGCGTTCGCTTCCGTAGTGTGAAAACGACGTTCGTGTTCACTTGGCATAAGTTCAGTTCTTCAATTTTCCAGGACCACAATGAAATCAATCAATCAATCAATCCAGGATTAATTGACTGGCTGACGGCCGTACGGACGAACTGATTCATTCAGTGATTGATTTTATTTCACCCAAAAAATTACACACAAAGACAAAATAGAGAAACTAGACACAGGAATCCTCTAGCTAAAAATTAAAGCGTCTAAATGGGTGTACAATTGTCACACGAACTGACAAAAGAACTCGGTGTTAAATTTGTATCGTGGACAACAATCATTGGCGAGGAAATATTGGAAGCAACTTCAGAATACCCGTCCATTCGGAAGATGCTTTACTCCGAAACCCGTGGTTCGTGCTGCCGCGGTCAACAGATGAATAAGTAATCGACTAAGTAACAATGGTCTATATATAAATGCGTGTGATTTTGGTGAACAAAAAGGTAAACACACCTCTGTTCGTTGTTTTTATTAACTTCAACTGTTGGCATGAGTGACTGCGGACCGCGGTGCCAAGATGTGTTGAGTAACATTTTAGCGCACGGGTATCTTCAATACTTTTTTGAGCTTTGGAATTCACCGTATACCAAGATAGAGAATGACAAGAGACAGCTGAGGACGCATCTTTTTACGGATGCTTATACATGACCTCTATAATTTGTATTGCTTTTATATTGTAGTGGAACCCCCACTTTTATGCGTGATTTTATAATTTTATCGATTCTTAACTTTTATTAGGATGCATTTTAAAGGTAATTTTATTGTAAAGCGCTAATGAGCCATAGGGAATTAGCGCTATATTAATTAATTAATTAATAGAGACACGTTTTTCCTCCGCGTTTTAATTGAAGTTGTTCTTTATGCAGCTTGTTTTCAGGGGTAACCATGAGAACAGCTTGGATAGCGGCTGGAGGATTTGTGTTTTTCGGTTTTTATGAAAAGGCCAAGAATGTTCTACAAGAAAAACTTGAATAATTGAAAACAGACTGTGGAGCTCGACGTAATTCATTCGTGTTTTGTATTTGTACCTGTAATAATAATAATAAAAACAAACAAACAAACAACACTTTAACGACTATTGTTCCTTTTTGTCTTTCACGGTTGCGACGCTAACCGCGTTTTCTGTCGGAGGCTTGGAGATAGGTCAAAGGGTGACGTTATTTTCGACTTTTCTCCAAGGGTGATTGCATACAAGAAGTTTCTACTAGTTTTTTCTTGTATTAAAAATGTCTGTGTTGTGACTGGAGAAAATAAGGGCAAGAAACTTTGTGATTTAGGAACAACGAAAAGACGAACCAGGAAGAAAACATTTGTGCCTCTTCCTGCGTACTTTGATGGGATTTTATTATCGCTATTCAATACAACGTTCTGATTAGTAGTAGTAGTCTAAGGTTTTCAGGACATACATAGATCAATTTTTAAGCTAGAAATATGTTTAATCTTGATAAAGTTTTCCCGTCAAATACCTGATAAACGCCCTGTTTCCACTGTCACGAGTGTTACGATAACAACAGTAAGAAATGTATTCGAAACAGTTTTTCAATGTGCTTCTGAGAAGGTGTAGCTACAGAAGTAACAACGAATATTGACTATAGTATCTCAAAAAGTTTTTTAAAACAGATATCAAGAAGTTGCAGAAACGACCGAATTAAGTGTCCGTATTCCCCTTTAAGCGGTTTTCAATTGAGTGTCAGCGGAAATAATTCTCGTCTGCTTAGGTTTTATTTTACTTCGCTCGGTGATTGGTTGGCAAAAATCGCGCCACTTTCTCCGCCAATGAGAAGCAAAAACCCAAACCAATCGTGACTCGCACGCGTGCATTTTCCCGCGCTTGGCGCTGGCTACAAGTATTTCCTTTAAATTCTGATTGGTTCTTTGCACTGTTTGCGTCTGTTGTGATTGGCCAGAGTAATTTCTTTGGTTTTGGTTTTACAATACTCGGTTGAAAATCTCTCGAACGTGCTAGAGTGGTTTTCAACTGAGTGTCGAAAGTGATTCTGGTTTTGCTTTGGGTTTTCTTTACTTCGCTCTGTGATTGGTAAGCAAAACTCGCGCCACTTTCTCAACCAATGAGAAACTAAACCAAAACCATTCGCGACTTGCACGCGCGTATTTTCCCGCGCTTTGCGCCGGTTATTTGTAATTACTTCGTATTCTGATTGGCTCATTGCACTGCTTACTTCTGTTGTGATTGGCTGGAGTAATTACTTTGGTTTTGGTTTTGGTTTTACGACACTCAATTGAAAACTGCTCTATAAATGTCTTATTGTGAACAAACTAAAAGCCTACTGGACCATGCCAATAAGATGTTTCGATCTCAGCCGAAACTTCTACTCCCAAATGTTTTGTTGTTGACGTTTACATATATTCATCAAAGTTTTATCTTTTTCTTTCTTCCTTTAAGTCGGAACAAGGTGGGGTTTCGTTTATCCAGACTGACGTGGAACCTTACTCCCGACGCGCCATTAGCAACACGAAACATTTTATTGGAAGAGTCCATCTCGGCCGTAATACCCTCGCGTCAAAAAACCCCAAAAGTAAAAGTGCTGTTGGTTAGTTCAGTCTAAAGAAACTGTGGTGCTGCGTCGGTGGGGGAGTGAAACACGAGAGTGTGGTTTATCAATGGTTTATCAATATCAATGGAGTTGATAATATAAACTATTGATCACCTTGCAGGGATTCAGAAATCTGACGTTTCGAGCGTTAGCCCTTTGTCAGAGCGAATTGTACAAGAAGATGGAGCTACGCTATTAGCGGGAACTACTGGTAACGTGAAAAACAGGAAACCAAATTTTCGTGCTTGATTCTACGACTACTTTGCCAAGAACAGCAGAATCATGAAGGGAAACAACAGAGCCTGCAGAACACCACACTTGCGATCAGCGGCTGCTGAAGATGGATGTTCGAGCGGTTTGACACCATGACACTGCTCATTTCCGGTGGCCCCAGGGTCTCGATTATTCGCGCAAAAGGGATTGTAGTCACTCAGAACTAAATCAAACATCTGGTGGCTTATCCCCGGAAATGTGCAGTTATGTACCAGCAGATTTTTTACGCACTTCTTTGCTCTGGCGTTTTCCCTGTTTAAAACAAAAGGACAGTGTTTAAGCCCCCCTGCGTAGCTGACGGTATTTGGGAGCAACCTCGTTCCCAGGGCTTCCCGTCCGCCATTCTTCCTTCTTGGGAAAAGCCCTGGAAACGAGGTTGATTAGGGAGCTTTAGCAGCGACGACCGCGACGGCAGCAAAAACGTCGCTTCAAAATCTAACTATTCGTTTCTGTAACTCTTTCGAAATTATTCCAATTTGTTTAACTTGTAAAATGTTGTTGAATCCAGGGACTATATTCCAACAAACGGTGTTAAAATACGAAAAAAGAAAGGAAAAATTACCGTCATGCGCTCTCGAGAAAACCTAAAATTTGGTCATTTCACGCTGTTTTTTTTTCCTGAGGACGGCAAAGAAATGTACCAAAATTTTAAACTCACAACCAGAGCGACTGTTTTTGCTAATTAAACCCATTGTTTTGGGGCGTTCTCGTTGCGGTTGCCGTCCTCTTTCCTAAAGCTCCTTATTGTAGGCGCGCGGAGGAAGCGGCGGACCCTCCTCCCCATTCTCTGCGCGGACTCGCCTCTCGCTTTCTTTTAGCAGCTCTTTACTCCGCGCACAAACAACACCACCAGCTACGCAGGCTAACAGTGTTTTTGAGGCAGTGCAATACAGATGAAGCTCGAAGGAATGTTCAAAGAAAGTTGAAATGACATATAACTAATGCTGACTTATGACTTATAATATGTTAATTTTTTTCTTATATTTCCTCGTTTTTGCATTATATGGAATGGATTGGAGAAATTACGTAAAAGTAGATGAAACTCGCAATTCTGAATCAATAGATTATCTTCAATGATCGACCACTAAATTGAATGCAAAAGAAAAGAATTTTGAATCGACTGGAACTTACTCGCAAAGAGAAGAATCCGACTTGTCCGCGGAGAATTTCTGATGAAAGGTTTTGACACACTTATGCGCCTCAACGGTGAAGCTACCAGAGCATGGAATGCTGTTGGCAAGCGCTGGAGGGATTGTGGGAACCTCCAGTGAGCCTGCAGCACATACATTGTTTTCAGAGAAGCCGCCTTGCTGTAGAGCGCGGTCAATGGCGTTGTTATCTACCTTGCAAATCTTCAGTGTTCCCTTCACGCAGTCCAGCACCTCACCAAACGTAGCCCTGGATTCAAAATGAAACAAAATGCACGGTTATGAAAGATATATACTTCGAAAAGAATCCTCCTATTTCCCTTAAGGATCGGTGAGGCAGGGCGTGCTTCTTATAAAGCGACCAAGTAAGGTTAGTCAGTCGAACGAATCCAGATGGTACGGTAGCCATATTATAATAGGGAGCTTTAGTAACGACTATGACACCGTGAAGATTCCTTCCCGATAATTGCTAAAGACGAAATGCTTCTATCTATCCTTCCATCCATCCATCCATCCATCCATCCATCCATCCATCCATCCATCCATCCATCCATCCATCCATCTATCTATCTATCTATCTATCTATCTATCTATCTATCTATCTATCTATCTATCTATCTATCTATCTATCTATCTATCTATCTACCTACCTATTGTTCTTCGAAACGTCCAGCCAAACCAAGGCAACGGAGGAAATATAAAAATTACAATGAACATTTCTATCGACAACAGCAACAATTAGCAACAAGAAGTACGTACTAAAAACTTAAATTAAAGCTTTGCTTACAACAACTACAAAACAGCAATATTGTGTCCTTTTCGAAGAAGAAAGGCGGTATAAGAAGTCCAGGCCTATTTATGTGTTTACAAGTTTCAGAGTTGCACATGAGAGATTCAGCACGTGAACCCAATACCTTTAAGCCAGAAAGCCATAGACCCATTCGGCTTACTCAATGTTGTACCCAATTCAAATCCTTTGATTTTAAAACGTTTTGTCCCAAGTATTTCCATATCATTTAAATATGGATGCTAAATTATATGTAAATACAATACACGTACAAAGAAAATTAAGCCCGGGAGATTTGAATTGGGTACAACATTGAGTTAGCCGAAGGGGTCTATTATTATTATTATTATTATTATTATTATTATTATTATTATTATTATTATTATTATTATTATTATTATTATTATTATTTAAGTTTGAGTTTGAGTTTGCTTAATTTTAAAGTAAAAGATCGGCTGGCTTGAGTTCGGTGGTAAGAAACGCCGTGAAACGATCAATAACAAGGAGAAGAACTTTTCAGGCAAAACACCAATAAAAGTACAGTACGGTTTAATGTAAATAATTCATTGATATCTGGGAAAAAACCATTGCACCAAAAATGCTTTAATAAAAGCTTCTTTTCCGAGCGACATCTTAAAACAGAACACCTGTTCACACCTAATTCATACCAGGAGAAAACAGCGCTTGATCAGGGTTAGATCAATATTAAGCTAAAACAAAAATTACAAGAATGAACCGTTAAACTTCTTAAAAGACTTTTCCAACAACAACGATAATAAACGCAAGAAAAAATCACGGACAAATAATAAAAGTGCGAGTCTTAAATTTTCTTGTTCGCACTGAACCTCCATGAACTAACGAGACTTGGTGCACGCATGGTTATTATTATGAAAGTAAGCTGTCATTTACATTTATATAATAACAAAATCAATGCGCGCGCTCTGATTGGTCAATCAGCTATGGTTAATTGTTCCAGTAAAGTCATGGAAATTTCGAGCGTCTTCTGAATTATTACCAAATCTTCGAGTGTTCTTCCAACATCCCGCGTGTTTATCAGTCTATAAACCATAGAAACATGTGGTATATTGCTTAAGGTTACCGTGTACGTTCATGGTATAAAATTTTCGATTTTTATTTTTCTCCATAAAAATGAACTTTTTACTGTGATCTTTCAAGCACAAAAAACACAATTCAAAACGAGTGAATAGTCGCCGAGAGATTGGGAAAAACCTATATGCACCGGATGTAAACATGGACAATATGTTAATGCGAATGCAGCCAACCGGAGCGATTTGCGCGGGAAATATTGCACGCGAAAAAGTTGCTTTGCTTCATGAAGGTTGTGCGCTTTTAGTTTTTCGGCCATGACGATGGGTCAGGTAATCTTAGTCAAAGCCGGAGAATATGTAACAAAATGATAAACCAGTGAACTGTTTGTAGCATGAGAGTATGCGTGCAGATAAAATTACGCGGAAAATTTCCACAGTAGGTGACCGGAAGAAAAGTTAGCGTAAATTGATTGGCCGATCGTCGATAAAGGTGTTTGCGGGCGGTGTTTGTTTGTGTAGTGACGATTTTTTTTAAGCGCTGTTTTCGCAAAGTTTATTTTTGTCTTGAAGAGGACACTTTCAAGAGTTACAACTCGAGGGCGATTTGTTCGATTTCGATCAAATTTGGACAGTCGCTAGATTAACTTATCTTCAACAAAAACGTGTTGGGGAATTAGATAATTCAAAACCGTTTTTCGCTGAGAGCCATTTCCGTGCGCCCGCTCCGTCTCTTTTTCTAGCGAATTTGAAAATGCTCTGTAACTTTAGAACGCAGTCGAATAAAGGAAAACCCCAACACGTTTTTTTAGCGTCTGGTTTCCAGACTTCGAGAAAAATATCAATTTCCCTAAATACAAAAATCACATTTAGTTGTAGCTTTCAAAAGTTAATTTACACCTTCGAGTTTAAACTCGACAGAACGTTCAGTAATTCACTTTCTCACAAAATTAATGAAATATTCAAATAGCTAGTTTAATTAGCTTTAATTTGATATACGGTTTATGGTATCTGGGATGTAATCGCGAGCCGCTACAACACTTAGATTAGAGACACCCCTGAAGGTACACGGTAACCTTAAGTAAATAACATTATTTTCCACATGAAAAACTTATCTGAAGGAGGGGTTAAAATGACTGGAAATGGCCTTTTGGGGAAGATGGTAAAACAGTTATACGCTTTCATAGTTTCTCACCTGCAATCAGCTTTGGGTTCTTTCTGAAGTTTCTTGTAAAAATCTGTGTCGCATTTACGGGCATCGCAGAAGTACTCCATAAACGTACATTTGCCAACATTTGGCAGTAGTGTTACCGCGTTTGCAGAAAAGAAGGCTAAAACAAAACAAAAAATAAAATAAATAAATAAATAAATATAATATAATATAATATAAGCATTCGTGAGCGATTTTCTCTCGAGCGCGCTTTTTGGTCACCGTGGCTGCCTTTCGCGCAGAAAAAGACTGAAGAGGGACCCCGGTCGCAGGTTCAGCTGAAAACAGCTTTATATGGAGCAAAATGAGCCGAAAATTCATATGATCGAGGCCTTTCCTGTGCACAAAACTTGATCTCATGTTAAATTAGGCCTCCCAAGGGGTAGAAACGTCAAGCGACATGGCTTCGAAAACAGGCGCTACAATCTTCTCCCAAAACACCGACAACCGACAGAAATTGGCAGAAAACGCACAACAGTTTGCGACAGCGACAATTCACTTTCCGTTCGTCTTTGTTTTCTTTGCGACAGCGACATTTGTTCCTAATGAAACAAGCGGCAGACAGAGTCGTAAACGTCGAGCGACAAAGCGACACCAGACCACCCCTTGAAAGGCCTCATGATCAGGATACCAAGAGGCTTTACTGCCGGCCGTGATTTGAATAGTGAATATTCCCCGAGACGTCTCTGGTTCAGCTAACAAAGATTATTAAAAAATAAACCTGTAGAGTCCCTTGATTTGTTGTTCTGAAAAAAAAGCGCTGAGGAGTAATTATAACTGTCGAGCTTTGGTCAAGAGTATGAACGCGTTTTTATTAATGAACTGTATTTTCTCAGGAGCCCATCACCCCTGATTTTTCTGCAATGGAAGAATTGTGCTTAAATACCAGTTATGGTAAGGGTTTCATCGAATACAATACTTTCACGATTTTCCTGCCTGAAACAATTAGAGGATTAGGGGTGAGCTCATTACGCATAGAAATTGTTTTCACTGTACAATTCTGTTTTAAAACAGGCCGTGAATGCTCAAACTTAAAACCAAATGTTCACGGGAGCCCCTCGTGCAAGATGAGCAGGATTCACATGTTGAACAAGTCCTGTACGCTTTTACGATTTAATAATGCATGCATGATGCCAGAAATGTCTTTTGTGACGAAAAAAACAAACAAACAAACAAAAAAAACACAAACAAAAACAAAGCAAGATGCTGCAAACGGAGGTTGCTAATAACATCAGAATACCTTCGAATCCAATATCCATTGGACCATTGAAAATCTTTTTGCCTTGAATCAACAATAGTAGCTCTTTCTTCTTGCAAAAGTGTATGGGATAGTAAAACTCTCTCAGCGAAAATTGTGCAGTATATCTCAGCTTTTCAGTTTTCCAATTAATATTTCAAGTCCAAATGTGTTATCTATAACCTATCCGAGAATCCGAGATAAACTGAACCGGTGAGATGCTTGAAAGATTGTTCCCGCGTGGGTAGATCTCAATTTTCCATTCCAAGGCAGCTCAGTTAAATTCCAAGTCCGATGGCGCTAATGTTCCAAAACTGTCTCGACCTAAACCAGCGAGATGCTTGATAATCGTTCATAAATTATACTGTTTCTGAGTATATTGGGTATATTGGCCCTAAGGCACTACGATCTATTTTTACACAACCCTTTCAGTAGATCAACAGAGAAATTACCGATTATCCAGGAGTGCTCGATGGAGCCGATCTGCAAAATAACCGCTCTGCAGGCCGATTTTGGGCGGGCTGGCAAAATGTTTGCTGAAATAAAAATCTTGCTGGCGGTGTTATTTAAACGAAATCTTGCTAGAATTTGTATCCGTAATGAGTCGTACTGGCTGACAGGAATCAAAACGCGTCATTTCCGTACATGCGCTGCGTGTTTTGGTGGATTTTTATCTGCGAGAAGATAGACTTCGTGGAAAAAACTAAAAGTAAACAACACGGGATACAGATAGAAGCCTATTGCCCGTCTTGGGAACGATCTGACATCCGAAATAATAATAATAATAATAATAATAATAATAATAATAATAATAATAACAATAATAATATTATTTAATATTTATCCGAAATAAACCATTTGACATATTTTGCCCAAAAATTAAGTTAAAATCAATACTTAGCTGGCTGGGTATTTTTCTTCCTTACGCGACTGCTGGCTGGCAAACTGGAAAGATTCCACCCGTGCTGGCTGGCATTTCGTGCTTTGTGGCATTTTCAACTTTGCTGGCTTGTTGAGAAACGACACGCTCGTAGCTGGCTGGGAATTTTATTTCTCAAAAATTCTGCTCGCTGGCATTGAAGAGCGGTTATTTTTTTTCCCAGGAAAGTTAAATATTAACGACGATTGACAGGGGGACATTCAGCTAGTGTTTAGTACATCGTTCGATAAAAATTCTGAGAAAAGGTCGTTGGGTACTCCTGATTATCACAATCAAGTGTAGTTGGTTAGCAAGAAGCCCTTTCGTGATGCTTGAATTGTTCTGACTCTATTCAAAGCGACAAATCCGGTTGGACCGGTAAGAGTAGAAGAACGATTCTTCTCTCCACCGCTTGACGCAAATTGGTGAATCTCGCCGGAAAGATTCCGAACTGCGGCAATTTGAAAATATTATGATGGATGCGAGTCCTTTTAATCCCTCCGGTTTCAGCCGCTTTTGAGACTGATTGGCGTCGCAAACGCTTGTTTTTGTTCAGTTCTTGTGAAAGCAGACAAATTTTCATCGACCTCGTTTTTAAAAATGCGAGCTTTATATCTTTTGTATGAAAAAGTATCCTATAAACAACGCTTGGTGATCATGCGGGCGGGCAGTATGGCTGCCCCAAAAACGCGATTGTATGATGGGAAAACGCTACCAGTGCCCAAATGTAAGAAGGTGCTGACAGTAAGATTAATCTTCCCGTCATGCATATGTCAAAAACAGATAAGGGGTATTTTTCTACTTACTTAAGGCCGCTGTGACAACAAACGTGAACATTTTCGCTGGAAGCTCAAGCGGCAATGATAGCACCGTCGAACAGATTAAAAATTTATGCGCATTTTAATTAAACACACCCTTTGTTCATAGACTGCGAGTAGTCTCTAATTTCGGCGATGGATAGTGGGGCGGGCGAAAGACACGCGCGCGCGTGTCTTTCGCCCGCCCCACTATCCATCATCAATCCATCATCAAAACTGATCATACTAATTGCCAACGAGCCATCCGAGCGAAGACGCTCGGATGGCGAGGCGGCAGCAGAATAGAGCCGCGCAAGAAATGGCAATAGGCAGAAAAATTCTCGATCGAGCTTCAAAAAGTGTAACCTGATGTAATGTAGATTCCCCTGAGACTTTGGTTTGAGCCAATTGCAACGACGGAACCATTGGAACCAATGAAAAGACGTGTTAGATTTTGGTGTTAACCAATCAAAAGGCGGTACTGGGCGCACTGGCGTTCCTTGCCTTTCGTTGCCGCTTGTTTCGTATTTTTGCCTACAGAGATTGTGTGGGTTTTGGAGGCGTTTGTTCGGCGTTTGTTTGGAGACTTTTCGAGTTCTTGAGGAAAGAACACAGTTTTTCTGTATGGTATGGACACAAAGACACTACAACAGTTTCCGTTCGAACAACGCAACGAATTCACGCTAAAGGACAGCGCGGTCAAATACTGTCAAAAGTCATTTTATGTTTTGAGGACGCGGTGTACTTCTCGAGGAAATATCGCATACTGCATTAAAAAAAACAAGGTCAAAAGACATTCAGTTTCATTCGAGGTTACAGCGTTGTGCTTTTTTTCTACATAAAAATTGCGATGCTACATGTACGTTCATACAATGTATGGCCGTTCAACGAATCAAGATCGCTGCGGTTCATCGCGGACACTGTCATCAAAAGCTATCAAAATTTCAAGAATTAGCGGCCTATTTCTCGACGACAATGCACAGCTAGCCAGTAGTCGCTTGGCAAGCGTAAGGAATTAAAGGCTGGTGCGGTTGATCGAACAAGTTTCCAAAGCCGCTCATTATAAACAACCACGAGGACGGAAACAACACATGGTAGCTTATCGAAAATCGCTTCTGGCCTTTGAAATAAATAAATTGACATACGTTCAATGGGAACACTAGAAAAACTCCGCGGAAACATCCGAAGTGAAATACGTGTATAATTTGGATAGAAACGTCGACGAGATGATCGTCACTCTTCAGTATGGTGGCCCAGCATTATCATAGTAAAATATGTAAGTTTTTGGGGAGAAAAGAGTAAAAAATGGAAAGAAACGACAAATATAAGCAATCAAAATCGAAAAAAAAAAAAAAACGCGAGAAAAATAATATTCTTATAATGAAAATAAGCGAAAGAAGTTTTACACAACGTTTCGATGACTCCATGTCATCATTTTCAAGAGAACAGAGAATAAAATTTACAACATAATATATACCGTGCAAGGCGATAAAATGTAAAATATGCAGGTAACAAGTGACAAGTTTAAATAAATAGTTTTGCACGTATGGAGTCTGATTGTGTGTTCAATCATGGCCTTTTCTTCTTTATGAATAACATTTCATAAATCAGACAGTCCAGTTTTCCGTTGCACTTCTTTAGGACGGAAAAGTTGTTGGTAAGGTCGCCGATGGTTTTCAGACCGTGGTCGTTCTTTAAGTGCTTGCCAATTGCTGAATAACGGTGTTCGTCAATACGTTGGTGTAAATGCCGGCTGGTGTAGCCGACATACTCTGTATCACACAGATCACATTTATAATTGTACACAACGCATTGTTGGCTAATTATAGGTGGTTTTGGCTCACACATCTTGAGGTCTTCACATATTTTGCGACTCATGAACACAGGTTGAAGAGTGAGATCAATTTTGTTGCTTAGATCTGATAGTTGTCTTCTCACTGCGTCAGCTGACTTTTGATCTTTAAACGGAAGAATCACTCGGTGAACAGAATTTTCTTTGGTGGACTGAGTTTGCACTTCAGGGTTTTTCAGACCGCACTGAAGTGACAAAGTGACAGATAGTGGACTTGATGAGGGTGTCAGGGTACTTGAGGTTAGTAAACATCACCGTGAGATGATCACATTCAGATTTGAAAGACTGCCAGGTGGTTGACAGGCGGAACGCACGATTTAACATGGTCTTGAGTAACGATTTCTTGTACATCTTATCGACATGGCTTTGGTGGTGAAGAAGTAGGCCGGTGTTCGTTGGTTTCGATAGACACTCGTTTCCAGTTTGCATCCATTCTTGAGCACTTCCATACCGATAAAGGGTAATTAATGATATCTTGGTATCCTTTGACGTAACGTCTCTGTTCACTAATGTACCGCTTCAAGAAACTATCGAAACCATCGCCGAGAAGGCGTTTGTTGAAGAAGGAGGAACAAGGAATTTGGCTCTGCTTTGCAGACGTCACCAACTAGTATTCATGTTGTACACTTAATGGGAGTCATTTAACAAAACCTGGGATTCAATTACGTCAGCGACACAGGTTAAGATTTGGTTGGCTTTCTTTCAGGAGCTATCCGAGAATCCGAGATAAACTGAACCGGTGAGATGCTTGAAAGATTGTTCCCGCGTGGGTAGATCTCAATTTTCCATTCCAAGGCAGCTCAGTTAAATTCCAAGTCCAATGGCGCTAATGTTCCAAAACTGTCTCGACCTAAACCAGCGAGATGCTTGATAATCGTTCATAAATTATACTGTTTCTGAGTATATTGGGTATATTGGCCCTAAGGCACTACGATCTATTTTTACACAACCCTTTCAGTAGATCAACAGAGAAATTACCGATTATCCAGGAGTGCTCGATGGAGCCGATCTGCAAAATAACCGCTCTGCAGGCCGATTTTGGGCGGGCTGGCAAAATGTTTGCTGAAATAAAAATCTTGCTGGCGGTGTTATTTAAACGAAATCTTGCTAGAATTTGTATCCGTAATGAGTCGTACTGGCTGACAGGAATCAAAACGCGTCATTTCCGTACATGCGCTGCGTGTTTTGGTGGATTTTTATCTGCGAGAAGATAGACAACACGGGATACAGATAGAAGCCTATTGCCCGTCTTGGGAACGATCTGACATCCGAAATAATAATAATAATAATAATAATAATAATAATAATAATAATAATAAATAATAATAACAATAATAATATTATTTAATATTTATCCGAAATAAACCATTTGACATATTTTGCCCAAAAATTAAGTTAAAATCAATACTTAGCTGGCTGGGTATTTTTCTTCCTTACGCGACTGCTGGCTGGCAAACTGGAAAGATTCCACCCGTGCTGGCTGGCATTTCGTGCTTTGTGGCATTTTCAACTTTGCTGGCTTGTTGAGAAACGACACGCTCGTAGCTGGCTGGGAATTTTATTTCTCAAAAATTCTGCTCGCTGGCATTGAAGAGCGGTTATTTTTTTTCCCAGGAAAGTTAAATATTAACGACGATTGACAGGGGGACATTCAGCTAGTGTTTAGTACATCGTTCGATAAAAATTCTGAGAAAAGGTCGTTGGGTACTCCTGATTATCACAATCAAGTGTAGTTGGTTAGCAAGAAGCCCTTTCGTGATGCTTGAATTGTTCTGACTCTATTCAAAGCGACAAATCCGGTTGGACCGGTAAGAGTAGAAGAACGATTCTTCTCTCCACCGCTTGACGCAAATTGGTGAATCTCGCCGGAAAGATTCCGAACTGCGGCAATTTGAAAATATTATGATGGATGCGAGTCCTTTTAATCCCTCCGGTTTCAGCCGCTTTTGAGACTGATTGGCGTCGCAAACGCTTGTTTTTGTTTAGTTCTTGTGAAAGCAGACAAATTTTCATCGACCTCGTTTTTAAAAATGCGAGCTTTATATCTTTTGTATGAAAAAAATATCCTATAAACAACGCTTGGTGATCATGCCGGTGGGCAGTATGGCTGCCTCAAAACGCGATTGTATGATGGGGAAACGCTACCAATGCCCAAATGTAAGAAGATGCTGACAGTAAGATTAATCTTCCCGTCATGCATATGTCAAAAACAGATAAGGGGTATTTTTCTACTTACTTAAGGCTGCTGTGACAACAAACGTGAACATTTTCGCTGGAAGCTCAAGCGGCAATGATACCACCGTCGAACAGATTTAAAATTTATGCGCATTTTAATTAAACACACCCTTTGTTCATAGACTGCGAGTAGTCTCTAATTTTGGCGATGGATTGTGGGGCGGGCGAAAGACACGCGCGCCCGTGTCTTTCGCCCGCCCCACAATCCATCATCAATCCATCATCAAAACTGATCATACTAATTTAGGTCGGTACACAAACAGATGCAAACACACATACACAAACATGTAATAAACCGTGAGCAAAAATAAGATTATGAAAGCAAGCGTTTCCGTTCAGTTTTCTCGCTCTTTTGGCCGCGCGAGAACTGCCATGATGGGGGAGGTACTAAAAAAATCAACATAAGAAAATTATTCCGTCAAAAAACAAAACAAAACAAAACAAAACAACAACAACAACAACAACAAACAAACTCATTTGCAAAGTACCACCCCCACCCCCACCCTGGCGGCCTTTAACAGGGCCGTACATAGCGGGGTGGCAGGGGGGGCAGTTGCCCCCGCAAGGAAAACTAAATGTTTTTTTTTTGTTCTGACATAGTGCTTGATTTTGCTGGGCTATTTCTTGTTGCTATATTGGTCCGACTAATTGACTGAAAATCTTCCTTCAATGTAAATTCTACACAATTATTTTGGAAAATCTTTCTAGGCAAAAGCCAGTACGAGTTTTCTTATGAGTTTGACAATAATGATTAAATAATTTAGGCCGCCTGTGGTTTAGAATTTGGCGGTAAACAGTTGACGCGTGTTTCTTGCCAACGTTTGCAAACCGTTTCTCTCTCAATCCGCTGGAAAAATGTCGGGAAGAAAGCGTCCGGCCGGCTCCCGTTCAACGAGGTATAATGGACTTCTTTGACGCCAAAAAAAGGTAAGTATCAAACTACAACGTGTGTTATTTAATACATCCAATAGTTGCCTTGGTTGCTGTGTTCATTCTTGGCTCGTTATAGTATGAAATTCGGTGAGCCACTTCACAGTTTTGTAGATTGGACAAAACAACATGGCAATTTAACCGTCCAGTGATTCAGTGAATACTCGATGAAATTAAGCTTAACGTTTCAAAATTCCAATGATGATGAACAACGATGAGAACAGTGATAAGAACCAAACAAGTGAGGAATCGACTAGCACGGAAGGTACGTTTAACACAATTGAAAGAATTTATCATTTGACTTTATATTCGGTTTTTGTAAACCATCGGCAGCGTTTTGCAAAATAGTGTCACGGTACTCTGATTTTTGGAGGGCTTATTGATATGACTGACTGAAGAAGCTAAGTTGCAGAATCTATTTGGGGTGGTTGCGTGGCAATTAATTTTCTTCTACATGTATAAGTATTTTCATAAGTATTTTCCTGTTTTAGGAGGAATAATGATAGAAGAAAACCACTGGCCCATCGAAGTTCTGGTGGAAATTTTTAAGTGGTTTTCAATAGAGGAACGACTTCAGCAACTGGCGCCAGTGTGCAAACTCTTTCACCAAGCCGTCCATACACCAAAGTTTTGGAAGATAGTTGATACTAATTCAGAATTTACACTTTCTTCATTTCATTCTGTTTTTGGGCACGCTAAACATATAACACATCTCGGTTTTCGTTATTCTCAACGACAATTAGGATGCACAAATCTGATAGAAAATACTCTGAACGATTGTGTCAACCTTGTCCACTTAGACCTGGCGTACAATACGTCAATTTTCACTTTGTGTTTTATACAAAGCATGCCATTTTTAAGATACCTTGACATAACAAGCTGCCAAAATGTGAAGGAAAGTAGTTTAACACTATCCCTGAAAAACAAGAGAGGGCTGCAAGTTTTAAAAGTAGGGAATTGCTTTCAGATAGAAGGAAATTCACTCGTTTCCATAATCAGGAGTCTGCCTGACGTAAGGAACGTAGTTGCCAATTGGTGTGGCTCAATAACAGTAGAACAAGCCCGCGATGTTTTGCAGCAGTGCAAACTGCTGGCGTTTTCATTTTCACCATGCTGGGGGCCTCCTAACTTGTGGGAAGAATTTGTACAAGATTTTAAACATGTAGAGTTTGGGGAGGATCTGTTAGATCACGTCAAACGAGTAAACCTCCCGGGATTTTTGTACCATGATGAAGTAGAATAAATAAAGACTCATGTGTAATAGGTTCTGTGAGAAATAGAGTAGTAATGGTTGAAAAAGAAAGTGTCAACTGAAAAAATATATATATATGACAGCTCTTGTTTTTAATTAACAGTCAGTCGCAGCTCGCGTTATTTTATTAATTTATTTGCAGACCCAAGTCCATGTGTTAGAGATCCCAATGACCCAGCGAATTATACCGGTAAAACGTTATCAGACGACCAAAAGCTTGAGCTTCTAACCGTAAAGTTTAGTTTTTCGCACGGATTCAAGTTTCCGACAACAGCCGGAAGGCGTTTCCAACTATCATGGATGGACAAGCGGCCATGGCTGCGTTACAGCATTAGAAATGACACAGCTCACTGTATCTGTTGTATATGTTTTTCCAACAATACTGGTCCAAATGAATCGCCATTTATCTCAAAGGGCTTCAAAAACTGGAAAAAAGCAGGTGATGAGCGCCTTGACACCCATGCGCGTAGTGAAGAACACCAACTTTCAGAGGAAAAGATGACTAACTTCCTAAAGACACGCCGCCCAGGCAATGACATCAGTGCAAGACTACAAAGACAGGCAGCCGAGCAACAGCATCGCACAATGAAAGGCGTCCTGTCTATTATTGATGTAGTCATTGCATTGGGACAGAGGGGCATTCCATTAAGAGGCAATTGGGATCCCTCTAAAAGAAATGAAGATGGTAATTTCTCCTTCTTTGTTGACTGGAAATCCAAATACGATCCAGAACTCAAAGACCATTTGGATCATGCTTCCGGTAATGCTAAGTACACGTCTCCGAGGATTCAGAACGAAATAATCAATTTGTGCGACAGTTTCATAAGAAACCGTGTCCGGGCATCAATACCAAAGTATTGGAGTGTAATGGCCGACGAAACACAAGATTGTTCTACAACTGAACAACTCAGTATATGTGTGCGATATCTCAGCAGTGAAAATGAAATCTGTGAAGAATTTATTGGATTCGTAAGGCTTGAAAAATTGGATGCCCAGACCATTGCGGATACCTTGTTACACGCACTACAAGAATGGGGCTTTAATATGTCCGGCCTAGTTGGCCAAGGATATGATGGAGCAAGCGTCATGAGTTCAAGTAGGAATGGGGTGCAAGCTAAAGTTGCAGAGAAGTACCCTAATGCCACGTACGTTCACTGCAGGTCCCACGTTTTGAACCTTGCAATTTCGAGTTGTTGCAAAGCTGTGCAATTTATTCAGAATCTGTTTGATAACGTCAGCAAACTTATGTGGTTTCTTAATGGCAGCGCCAAAAGGAAAGAAATATTTCTTCAGACTGCCGCGGCCACCGATGACAGTGAACTGTTAAGCGCTCTAGTTTCATGTGCTGATGAAGATGAAGAAGATGAATCTGCCAAAACATTGGAAGAGGGAAGCAAGCGACAGACTGTACCTAAATTCTGTGCTACTCGTTGGAGTGCAAAAGTTACTACCCTCTCTGCTCTTCTTGCTAAATATGGCTCTGTACTTCTAGCTCTTGATGAAATTTCGTCATCAAGCAGTGGCGATGCTAAACGTGATGCTTCAGCTTATTCACGTCTTCTCCAAGACTCTGAATTCATAGTCGCTTTGACAGTATCTCAGTTTGTTCTGTCATTTTTAGCCCAAGTAACAAAGTCCCTACAAGCTAAGAGCTGTAACCTTGGCGATGCATACCAAAGCGTAACTCTCGCCAAAGAATGCATTAAATCAGCAAGAGGAGATGAATCCTGGCAGCCGGAAGGTGTGGAGTCGAATCAGCCAGGTAGCTGACTCTATCAACGCCACCCTGGTAAAGCCTCGTACAACGACTGTTCAACGCCATCGAGCAAACGCCGCACACAACGATCAGCCATCAGACTACTACAGGATTAACGTGTTCTATCCATTTATAGATCACGTTGTCGGTGAACTTGAAACGAGATTTTCAATCCAGCACGAAGGCCTGGTTACTGCTCAAAAGCTGTTCCCTTTGTACTTGCCCAATCTAACTGACAGGCATATCGAGAAGATCAAGAACTACTTCAGCAAGCATCTAGATTTCTCGGAGAAGTCTAATTTTGACGCAGAGCTGGCAAGGTGGAGGATGAAACACGCGATGGAGCCAGAGTCAGAACAAGAGGGAGCAATGCCTGATTGCAGTCCGCAAGAATTTCCCGCCATTCACAAGGTGCTGTCGATCTTTCTAACCACCCCGTCGGAAGCGTCAGTTGCGAACGCTCCTTCTCAGCCCTACGCCGTCTGAAGTTATGGACTCGGTCATCAATGACAGAAGATCGATTAAGTGGCCTTGCTATGCTGTTAATTCATCGCGGAACGGACTTCATTCCCACTTCAAAAGAGATATATGACATGAAGTCAAATTGGAGAAGAATCTAGAACAGCCTTATATAGACTCGTTTCTGAGACTTGGTATTCTGATACCGAAACCTGCAGTTTTAGTTTAGTTCCTTCAAGCCAATCTCTGTTCAAACTAACGAAGGATTTCACCCCATTTTTGAAACCATCCATACAAAGTGTTAAACTGATGTTCACAGTATAGCTTGAGTTAAAGATGGTATATAAATCATCATTGTGTAGCAGAGACCTCGGGGGCAATTTCAAACTAAACAAGGTGTTTATGCCATAATAAATCATGACAATTTAAAACAAAAAGCATCAGTGTGGTTTGTTTCCTTAAAGGTCTTAGAGGCAACCTTCTGTGCAGGGGTAAAAACAAAACGTCTAACTAGAAACCCTGTCTGTATACGGGAGACCCCTGTGAAGGTGTGCGGAGTTTGCCCCCGCAGACAAAAAATCCTAGGTACGGCCCTGAATTAATCATGTAGAATCCACGTGGACTAACATTTGCACAAATCAAACCTATCGGAATAGAACGTCTGAACCCTCGCTATGGTACAGGCTTTTCCGCCCCGTCAACGTTATCGAATAGCGTGCAGTGAAAACGGACTGGGCATGCCTAGGTTAGGAAAAGAGGATTTCCATCTTCCCCGGAGACTTTCCAATGGAATGATTTGTACCATTTGAGTAATAAATTAAGGTTTTGTTGAGAAATGACCCTAGTGAGAGATGAGTTCATATCTCACGTAATTCTCGCGTGGGCGTCATCTTTTTTCCGCCAAAACCTCCGACCGCGTTCATCGGGACAAAATGTCGGCCAGGTTTTGGGTGGCTCAAAAAGGTCGCGAGAAACTAAGTTTGTTTTTCGTTTTTGTGATATAGATCATTATCTGGGGCAGTTCGGGAGGGTACAAAAGCAGCTGATGTACAGCTTTACACAACTTACACAACAAGGTAACGGTCTAAAACCGCTGGTCCAAACAGTTGATGTGAGGGCTCATTACTGGAAGGTCTGAGGCATCGCTGGCGTAATCTAACCCCTGTTAGTAACATCTGCAAAGCAGAGCCAAATTCCTTGTTCTTGTACCATAATTTGAGTACGCGCTGATTGGCCTCTCAACAAAAGGCTTTTGATGACAGGCCAAACAGCGCGTACTCAAATTCTGGTACAAGAACAAGGAATTTGGCTCTGCTTTGCAGACGTCACCAACTAGTATTCATGTTGTACACTTAATGGAAGTCATTAAAAAAAAAAACTGGGATTCAATTACGTCTGCGACACAGGTTAAGATTTGGTTGGCTTTCTTTCAGATCAGCTTATTTTCTGAATTGGAGTTTGCTTTGGAACTTTGAAGTTTCCTGTCAGATTTCTATGCTGTAACTGATGCACTATGCCAGGAGCCTGTCTCGCAAGCAGTTGTCTAAAAATCACATTTCACATAGATTGCTAAGCCTTGTAGCATACTATGTGAAATAATTTGTTTTCAGTTCCATTGTTTGAAAAATGTGATACTACAGGAAAACATGAAAACAAAGAAAAAGAAATTATTAGCAGCTGATTCTCTTCTTCCCTGATAATGCCACAAACACCCAGATTGTAACAAAAATAAAATAAACAATGAAGGTCTCTCTTAGGACTTGTCACACAATCACTTGTTCTTTGGGATATTGTCACGCAATCTCTCATCTCACAAACACTGCTTATTCTTTCTAGTCCAGCAGTCTTGGGAGATGAAAGCTCAGCATTAGAGCGCTTTTCAATTGAGTGTCTTAAACCAAAACCAAAGCAATTACTCTGACCAATCACAACAGAAGTAAGCAGTGCAATGAGCCAATCAGAATACAAAGCAGTTACATGTAACCGGCGTCAAGCGCGGGAAAATGCGCGCATGCAAGTCACAATTGGTTTTGGTTTTGCTTCTCATTGGTTGAGTAAAGAGGCGCGAGTTTTGCTGGCCAATCACAGAGTGAAGCAATGCAAAACCAAAGCAAAACCATAATTACTTTTGACACTCAATTGAAATTCGCTCTAATAACTAACTGGGGTCACAACTGAAATGCTGATAAACTTGGGTCAAACAAACCAGATTTATTAGGAAACATTACATGACTGAGACTGTTGGGTTGCAACATACAGGAATATACAAGGTCTGTACAATGTAGCTGGTTTCAAACTGTCATTTCTTTCCAGATTTCTTTATCCCTGAACCACCTAGAGAGGAACAAAAAAATTCAGTCATATTTCCTGTGAAGTTGAGGTGAGGGTGTTGACATGTTTTGCCAAAAGTACCGTAACACCTTCAAATGTTGCCTGGCAAAACCATATGAGAAAGTGACATGGGTAGTCTGAAGTCTGACTTGTTTGATTGGCATTACAAAATTACCTAAAGCCTGGTTTCCATTTGATCTTAAGGGTCAGGGACACGATCGGCACCATGATCGGCGATCGGTCTGCGACACGTTGCAGACATATGCAAACATGTGTCCCTGGCGTCTGCGGCGGTCTGCGATCGGTGATCAGGAAAGTAGAACTAAGTTCTACTTTCCCGATCACCCCGAGCGTGTGTCACAGACTGCCACAGACACCGGGGACACATGTTTCCATAAGTCTGCAATGTGTCACAGAGCGATCACCGATCATGGTGCTGATCGTGTCGCAGACCGATCTCAGACCCTTAAGATCACATTGAAACGAGGCTTTTGTGCTTAATTATCTACGGGAGTAAGACGTGTTTACAGGAGCTCTCTTAACTTTCTTGAATTTGAGCCGAGTATGCAGTGCTTGTAGCTCAGTTTTCATCTTGGCGTCTGTAATTTTTAATTTTACGCACTTGAGCTGTATTTTGAGCTTGGTTTAAGGATAATTCAATCCTGTTCTGCACAACACGTGGAGTACCAATATGGCGGCCTCGTTGGGAGTTAAAACGCGCTCGAGAAGTGTGGCTCTAGATGACTCGCCTACTACGTTCGCGGCAACAATGGACGATTATATTCGAAACTCCAGTGTATTTTCAAAGGCTATTGCCAGCGCTGTTCAGCTCGCTGTTAACCCGCTGAATATCAAAGTTGGATGTCTTGAACAAGAAGTGGAAGTACTGAAGACCGAACTGGCCGAGATCAAGTCCAAAGCTAATGCGAACGAGCAATATTCACGTAGAAATAATGTTCGAATCCTCGGTCTACCGGAAGCTGAGGGTGAAGATTGTTATCAGGTTCTTCTCGCGTTTTGTGAGAACGACTTGAAGATATCTGTTACAAGAGAAGAGATTGATAGAGCTCATCGCGTTGGCAAAGTGAAGACGCCACGAGAGGGACAAGACGAGCCACCCCCGAGGCCAATGATTGTCAAGTTAGCGGGACACAGTACCAAAATGAAGTTTATGAA
>JAEMWC010000677.1:132500-235000 GCA_016490735.1 Pachyseris speciosa
CCACAGAAGAGATGCACAGTTTGTTAGTCCCGAAACTGCAGCCGATTTTAAATTCGCAGCACTCAAGCTCAGAAATAGAACCAATTGAACGAGAATGGGAGATACTTTTATTTCATTTTCTGGCACACCTGATTGTGGTTTGCACAGCGGTCCCATAGGTTGACAGTCGACACTTTGAGAACTTATCACCATTTCTTTTGAGAGCTTTCTAAAAGGCCAAGCGTTTATGTGATCAAGATCAGATTGATACTAGGATGCCTCACCTCGTCCATCTCTTTCTTCTCCTTCTTGGGTTGTTTCAGTGGCTTCTTTTTGCCGCCTACGAAAAATACGGGGGAATCAGGAAGATCAATATGTGAAATATGAACTCACTGTTAGTAATATACCTTCTCGTCCAGACATTTTACGAATACAGGGAAATCAGCAATTCTAACTTAGCTTATGTTACAACTACACTGACTCGAAGCATGTTAGTAGCTTGAGCCTGCATTAGTAAGTTCAGCTTTTCTAAAATCATTTTTGATTGGTTGAACTGCTTCTTGATCAATCAGAACTTGAGTAATGAAAAGAGTTGTGTGGTCAGCGGCTCAGAAAACCCACGTGACCCGGCGACGAGACTACAGGATTTCAAGATGGCGGTGAACGGAGTTTTCGTCCGAGGGGTTGTTTTTCGGCCAACATCATGGTAAAGAATTACCTTTTCTGTTTCATTGTAAGTCTCAACAAACTTTTGAGCTGTAACTTATAGTATTTTGACTGTCTTTTTTATAGCCCGGCAGTAAGGAACATGGCAACGTTGAAAGATAGTAAGTTTGAAGCTTATCTTGTCTCCCGAGCGATATTAAACGTGCATAAACTTAAGCTTAAGTTTACACAAGCTTACTATGGTTGCAGTAAGGCGGCTTAACACTGAAATTTCAATCTTTTGTATTCATCTGTGGTCAGGAAAAGATCTAGAGCCTTACTGTTCTTGCAGAATGAATTACAAAATTGATTAATATAATGGCTCCCCCAAACAATTAAGGCCAATTAATAATCCCTTATTGATTACCGGTGAACTTGTACGTAACATTAACATCCCTAATAAAGGTAACAGTGTTAGGGTGTGCATGTGTAAATAACAAACAAACTCTGAACTCTACTATACTCATCTCATATACAAACACTACACACTACTCGTTGTTGCTAGGCCTGTTAAATCCAATTTCCTTTAACATATCATCTTCCTGATTTGATTTTCACTGGAAAATGCAATGGAGTAGCAAGACTTGTGACTTATGAATAAAATTAATTTACCTGCCAACTTTTTCTGAGTCAAATGTGTGAGATTTTTGTCTCTGCATGACCGGGATTTCCAAAACATTCTGGCGACTTCTGATGATTTCCCAAAGACTTACTAACGGTACTGAAAATGTCAGAAGATGTTCCGATAACTTTTGAAGACTTTCAAAGCTAGTTAGGGTTCGCTTCCAGTCCCTGGAAGTCCTCGATGCATGAGACAGATGTCTTTGATCCACAGGCCTCATGCATAATGTATGAGAGTTGGAAGGTACAGCTGTATAGAATAATGCTAAAGATTTCCACACAGCCCTAGACATGAAGTATACATGCTTTACTCCATTGATATCACAAACAAATGGTGCACATGAGTAGAAATATAGGCCTATTTACAAAGTGTTGTAACATGGCATTTTTTCTAGTTTCCTTGAGATTAAGGAGTGTAAAGAACATTCAGAAAATCACAAAATCCATGAAGATGGTGTCAGCTGCCAAGTTTGGAAAAGCAGAGAGGGAACTGCGACCTGCAAGAGTATATGGAGCTGGTGCCTCAGGTCTGTTGAAGCATAGGTATACTTCTGATGTCTTGAACGTTCAGGGAAACAGGAATTAGTTTGTGCAAAAAGAAAGAAAAGATGGAAAAAAAAAAGAAAAAAGATGGAAGAAAAGCTTGCATTTCCTTCATTTATTGTTTTGTCTTATCACAATTGTAGAGTGTTAAGTGGGAAACCGTCCTAAGTGTCTTTTGGGGTGTTTTTTTAATTTTGCTCAAAAACTGCTGATTTGTCACTTACAGGCTTGCTTTTGTGTTGTTAACATTGCCCTGTATTTTTTTCGTTGTTCTACGCTTAGTTTTTAAGAAAACATTGGTCAAAAAATGCAAAGTCAGTTAGGAGGGTTTTCCACTAAGCTCTTCAATTATAACAAGTAAATGCATAATTTGTATTGTCAACTAGATCTTGAAAACTCTCGTATGTCCTCCTTAGCTTTGTACGAGAAAGTAGAAATCCCACCTGGAAGTGATGAGAAATCCCAGCCAAACAAACTGGTAGTTGTGCTGTCCTCTGATCGGGGATTGTGTGGTGGAATTCACTCTAACTTGGTCAAAGCTGTGAAAGCAGCACTGGCAGAAAAGGAAGGTGAAAACACAAAAATCGTTGCATGTGGCGAAAAATCCAGGCAACTCTTCCAAAGGACACATGGTAAGTGCAACCTTTGTACTGGACAATAATTTTCTTTCCATGAAAGGACTTGTGTGCAGCTAATTCCCTCACTTTGTAGGGTTAAATTTTGTTTTTGTGGTACTAGATCCCCACTGATTTTTCTTTGCAGATAAAATTTTGATTTCAAGTACTCAAAAGCAGTCATAGCAATGATAACTCCATGGTAAACAGTAATGCAAATACACTTGGAAAGCTTTGCATACAACCTAGTTGTTTCTGGCTGATCAGTTATAGTAAAGTCTTCTTATTTGTGTTTGCCTTTCACAGCTGACAACTTGCTGATGAGTTTTTCGGAGATTGGCAAAAGGCCTCCTCAGTTTTGTGAAGCTACTTTTATAGCGCAAGAGATCATAGACAGTGGATTTCAGTTTGATATGGGAGAGATGTACTATAACTGGTTCAAGTAAGTTTGGGGGAGCGGGGATGGCATAGTGGTGAGAGCACTTGCCTTCCACCAGTGTGTCCCAGATTCGATTCTTGGACTCGGTGTCATATGTGGGCCGAGTTTGTTGGTTCTCTACTCTGCTCTGAGAGGTTTTTCTCCGAGTTTCCCCTCTCCTCAAAACCAATATTTGATTTAATTTGATTTGATTTGATTTGATTCAAGAGATTTGTAATTAGTGGGCAAAGAGCCACCTCGTGGATTTACTACTAATAAATTGTTATTATTATTATTATTATTATTATTATTATTATTATTATTATTATTATTATTATTATCATTATTATTATGTGGTTCTAATAAAGGGTTCATTAATAATGTATGAAAACTTATAGAGATACCTCCCAAATTAATGTGATCTGGTAAGCTGAAGCCACTCTAAGGGCACTAAGGCCACATGGTAGCGGGCATAATATTTACCCGTTAAATCTACCAAATCAAAGATTGAGCCCAAGCATTAGCAGCCATGGACAGCTGTTTTGGCCTTGTTAGGCCTCATCAGCATGGCATAGCTAATGCTCAGGCTCAAGTACCCACATATGAATAAGACAAGCAATGAAAATGTAAAGCTTGTGGGATGTGGCTAGAGTGACAAGGATACCTCACAAATTAATGTGATCAAGTAAGCTGAAGCCACTCTAAGGGCACTAAGGCCACAAGGTAGCAGGCATTACCCCTTAAATCTACCAAAACAAAGATTGAGCCCAAGCATTACAGCCACGGACAGCTGTTTTGGCCTTATTAGGCCTCATCAGCATGGCATAGCTAATCCTCTTCTCAAGTACCCACATATGAATAAGACAAGCAGTGAAAATGCAAAGCTTGTGGGATATGGCTAGAGTGACAAGGATACCTCACAAATTAATGTGATATGGTAAGCTGAAGCCACTCTTTGGGCACTAAGGCCACATGGTAGTGGGTAATACCCCTTAAATCTAGCAAGTCAAAGATTGATCCCAAGCATTAGCAGCCATGGACAGCTGTTTTGGTTTTTCACAAACTTGTACTTGCACTTGCATTGCTTCATTGCAAACTAAGATGATGTAAGCAGAAGCAGAATCAGCAAACAGTGTCCATTACACTGGACTGTCCATCTTTTCTTGTAGGTCAGTGGTGTCATACAGGACACTGACAAAGCCTCTTCACTCGTTTGATACCCTGAATGCTGCTTCGGGAGGTTAGTTGTGTGCTGTAGTGTTCACCCAGGCTTTAGAATTAACACAGCCACTCTGTGGTTTCTCTTAAAATAAGCCAGTTGACTCTTGCTAAGCTACCATTGTTCCAAGCAACCATCTCCATCAAATGATGGTCATCTTGAAATTCTGGTTTTTGAATCCTTTTTTATTCAAACACTCCATTCAGCTGGAGGTAAAAGTGACCTTCCCACACTAATCACGTAAAAGCTCTCTTAAGTGGCCCTTCCGGGGGGCTTATTTAATTTTGGGCCTTATTAATGGGGGGTTTATTGGAGAGAGGGGCTTAATAGAGAGGGGGAGCTTATTTCAAATCTTTGAACATGCCCTTTTCGTGTTAAATAGTTTCTGTACAAATCTCAAACAACTGCAGTACAACTTTATTATTTAATACTGAGTAGGAAACAGTATTGTGTGTTTTATTGTATATTTGTTTAAAAAAAAAAACAATTGGGCCGCATAAAGTGTATTTTGTAAGAGCGAATAGGAGGGAATAATAATATTACAAAATCTTGTGTCCCAAAAGGGGGGGGGGGGGGCTTAATAGAGAAGGGGGGCTTATTACAAAAACTGACTCCCAAACAGGGGGCTTAAAAGAGAGGGGGGGGGGGGCTTAATAGAGCTTTTACAGTATCTGCATGAATATAGTGCTAGACAAAATTGACTGTGCTAGGTTTAAACTTGACTGGTATAGAGTCCTAAAGTGTGATGTCACAAATATTAAAATTTTTGAAATTATGGGATTTGAGATTTCAATGGAGTCAGCAGAGGGTAACAGTACTAATAGCTCACTTTCAAACTGAAAGAAAATGGAGATACTTGGCAAGTAGGCCTTTCTTTATTGTGTTCTTTCTGAATATCTGAACAAATTCCATAATTAGGAGGCGAGGACTCTATTTAAGTCATCTTTTTCCTTTTAATTTTTCAGAGGTTCTTAGTACTTATGATGACCTTGATTCCGATGTAATAAAGAACTACTCAGAGTTTTCACTAGCCAGTCTTCTCTTTTACGGCATGAAGGAAGGAGCCTGCAGTGAGCAGAGTTCACGTATGACAGCCATGGACAGTGCCAGCAAAAATGCTGGTACGTTTACACACTCATGTTGATTGTGCTTCAGTCTTTTCCCAGTCATTGCATTGTGACAGTTACCAGCTCTGTTTGTCTCTTTGAAGCCACCTTGAGTATGTTCTGTGCCAGCAGCAACCATTTAGGTCAACACAAAAAATTGTTGGTGGTTAGTTACCTTTGATCCAGTGCTCTTTGGGTACTTCATCATTTAGTCGTTCACCAGAAACTGGGCAAAGCTTTTGAAACTTGGGTGACCTGTGGTCATTGGGGCTTTTTAACCTGCCTGCATCAGACTGTTTTGAATTAGCTCCTCAATTATAAATTCTGGGACAGCCAAGAAAGATACATGTATTCATGTTTATGTCATCATGTTTGGTTGACATTGATGCAGAGGTGCTAACGTTATATCAGGAGACAACTCAGTACCTAATAATAGTCGTTATCACAAGACGTCATTAATTTCCAAGAATAAGAGCTTTCTAAGGCCGCGTTTGTATGGAGAAAAGTTGTTCCGGGTAAGAGGGTTACCCTCTCAGCCAAGTCAACTTTAGCGAACTTTTACATGAGAAAAAAGTTGACCCGTTTGCCCAAGCCAACAGTACTTGCTCATGCTCTGATTGTCTCATCTTGACTGAGTTGACCCGGCTGGGCTAGCCAAAGTGTTTACTGGTGAAAAGTTGGCTTGGTTAGGAGGGTGACCCTATCATCAAAAGAGGGTGACCTGGCTAGGCGGGTCACCCTTCTAGCTGAGCCAACTTTTTGTTTCTCATGTAAATGGTTTGCCAAGTTTTGGAAGGAAATGTAGGACAAGTTGGCTCGCCCAGGGTGGCTCGGGTAGGTGAGTGACCCGTCTACCTGAGACAAGTTCTCTCTATAAAAATGGGGCCTAACTAGCTAACTTTAGATAGCTCTAAACACAAACTCCAAGTTAATTTCTGCTGCTTAATTGCCAGCTATTATATCTGGCTTTGTCGCTTAAAAGAACATCCCCCAATTTCAATAACTTTTTGCCTTATTTCAAGCACATTTATCAAATTGAAAACAATGCCTCTACCGTTAAGCCAAAATGGGAACCCTTTCTGCCTTACATAAAGCCGTTTGACCTGAGCCTCCAAAACAATGGAATATAAATGTTCTTTATTTTGTTTCTTTTGGTTTGACTGTGTCCTTTTACCCAGGGAAAAAAAGAAAAAAATGAAAATGGAAAAGAAAGGAAGGGAAAAGGAAAGAGAAGAGAGAGAGGGAAAAAAAAGAAAGGGACAAGTTATATAAATTTTTTTATTCGTTTTTAACGTGCCTCTGTTCTTTCAATTGTTGTTGCGGTTTTTTTTCTGATTGTTTTATTTTTACTTTTTTTGCCACTTTTTTAACTTGTACTTATGATCTTTTTATGTTGTTGTTGTCATGGTTGTAACTTCTAATTAACTGTCAATAAAGCTGAAAAAAAAAACCGGGGCCTAACTGTTGTGAAATTTTTCCACAGGTGAAATGATAGACAAGTTGACGCTTACGTACAACCGAACACGTCAAGCTGTCATCACAAAGGAGTTGATTGAGATTATATCAGGAGCGGCTGCTCTGGATTAGACGTTCTGAACTTTTTATTGAAACTAATTCTTGTTTGGTGTTTGTAATGGTTGAAATAAACGACTCTTTACCGACACCTTCCGTCTGTCGTGGTTAATAGTTATCTTTGTACGAAGAGGTGGGCAGTTTGCCAGTGCGAGGAATGTCCGACCGGCTTTGAAGTGCCTATGGAGTAAAAAAAATTCTTCTTCTAATATGAAAGTTTATTATTTTCTGATTCTTCACGACGCCGAATAAATCGAACCGAAAGTTTGAAATTTGGCGCCTAAAAGTGTCTCCATCTTGCGCGGCCAAGACAATCGTATTACAAAGCTATGTCGAAGGAAATACTTCAGAAGACACTAGTGTCGTGGCATGTCCTACATGAGTGATTGGAGGGCGAAAAATTCGGCTTTCGTTGAAGAACAGAAGCATATCACCCCAAGACACAAGCTCCAAAAATACAAAAATACAAAAAAAAAAAAAAACTTGACGAAAGGGGAATTGGAACAATGAAAGGAGAAATTAATTAAATAAAACAGAGAAGAGAAATCGTCTGTATTTTCCAGCTTTTTGTAGCACATATCTATTTTTGCCTTTTCTCGCCATAGATACGGGCAAGGTCATGCCAAGCAGCCCCCTCTTCTTTTCCCCGCCTCCCTCCCCCTTTTGCGCTTGCTACGCAGGCTATCGCTTTTAGGGGAGGAAAAAAACCGACTGCTTGAGAGGCTATGATCGAGAGCTGAATCCGCTTTATAGGACAAAATTAAATGCCGTGGGACATCTTCACTAAGGAGACGTGGGACGTAACAAAGACTTAAGCAGTGGCGTTTTTGAGCCGTGGACGTCAACCGGAAGTGAAGCGTTTTCTCTTTTTACTCGCCTTGGCGCTACCACATTTGTATTACCGAGTGTCTTTACTCTTATAGAGACGATTTAATGAAAATTTGAGCGCAACCACTGTCAAAAAATGAGAAACGTCCACTTACGGTTACAGTACGTCGCTCAAAAATGGCTTTGCTTAAACTTCCTATCTCAAGATTCGGTACCGCGAATGTGGTATCTTGGGGCTTTCAATAAGGGTCAGGGGAGTTAGTTCCTTGGCTCCTTTCTTACATGTAATTGGAATCCTCGGTTACGCCTACTTCAAAACTTGATAAAAGACCCGGCAGTGGTAGATGCGAACCTCTGGAGATCTGAAATTTGGAGACTTTCTTTTTCGTCAGGACCATCATCAGGAATAGTTGAAATTTTAGAATGTTATAATTTTACATTTTAGTAGTATTTAGAATTATACTTGTAACTCGAAGATACTAGCTTATCTTTAGCTACTCTAAATTCGAGGATAAATCAAGTATATGTATGTATGTATGTACCCCAACCCCTCCCTTCACCCCCAGGCGCAACCTTTGATTGGTTCATTTGGATATATAAAAAAGCAAATTAAGAATATTTATTTCCGTTCTGCTGTATACCAAAACGACGTGTTTTGTCGCGCGAAAATGGCCCAAATGAACTTGATCGCTCTCACGAAGATCCTTCAGGATCACGACTGGTTCATAGACTGGTGCAAGGAACAAAACCTGCTCCATAAAACGTCCTCAACCTGAGTGTAGCAACGCATTCAGCTGGACAAGAGCTTCACCGCAAGAAGGGTATGAGTGGCGAATTTCGAAGAGTGGTTGCGTTGGAATGGCATCAATGCGCCATAAATCATGGTTTTATGGTATAAAGCTTTTCATAAAAAAGTATTAGCCCCAACATACACTTGGGCGCACAAATTTACCACAACTCAAGCAGTTTACGAAACCTCACTTGACGAACAAGCCATGCCAACCACAGTCTAAACTTCTAAGAACCAGACACTGGTCCCCATACACGGGGCATTGAAAATACATGGTGGCGAGTAAAGCGAGGTATATGCTGGACAGGAAGATCGCAAAAAACTTTTCCAGGGCGACCTACAGGAAAACATGTGGCGTCAGCACTTCGGCAAAGAACACTCTCTTGCATATCGCTGACCAATACGAAGTCCGCAAAGACAAGGAAGAGGGTTCCAAACACACCAGTAAACAGTCTATGCTCACTTCGTGATGCGCGCAAGAAAGGGAAAAAATACATTTTCCTCTAAAGAAACGTCATGAGCTCCCCAAAATTTCGACAAGGATAGCAAAGAACGAGCTACTCTAGGTAAGAAAATTATTTTATTTTCAAACATTTTGACTGCAAATACAACAGACTGACAATTGCCATACAGCGATTTAACCGCTAAACCTGCCGCTGAAATTTATTTGAATCACCTACAATGCACAGCGAAACTGAATTACTTTAAAACTCCGAAAAAAAACCTGGCAAGATTTACTTGAAATTAGGGCTTCGGCATTTTCGGAAAGAAAAAAAGGTTTTTAGAAAGCTCATTTCAGCTAATATTTTCTCAAAGAAAGATTTTGTTCCCTAAAACTTTCGGACAATCACCATTTCAGCTAGGAAATCCGAACAGATCAAAGTTTTCTAGCTAACCAAAACATCACTTTAAACAGACTTCAGACACCATAAGGTACTTTAAAATGCCTTTCAACAGTTTTTGGCTGCTTTGGCTCGTTGGGTGCCCCTGGGAAATCTTGCCCTTTATGTCAGTCTTTATATATCTCGACCTTTCTGACCTTTTTAGCATCCTGTATAGTGTCTTCACTGAAAGGATTAATAAAAATATGAATGTATGTACGTACGTACGTACGTATGTATGTATGTATGTATGTATGTATGTATGTATGTATGTATGTATGTATGTGTGTGTGTGTGTGTGTGTGTGTATGTATGTATGTATGTATGTATGTACCCGTACGGGAGACCTGGAGATTCGTTCGTTATCTGGGAGCGTTTACCATCCGGTTGGAATGGAACGTTCGTGTAAACGAACTCCGTATGTCGATTCTGCTATTGTATAGTAAGGTGTCAAGTAAAATACAATCTAGCTAATAATTTCGACTAAGGATAAACTACAAGCAAATATGTTATTGTGAATAACACCGCATAAACAACGTTGTCTTGCCTTGGCAGCTCTTCACCGGTCTGCACACACGAAAACCACTCGTGTCACTCACGCATTGCCTTGTGGGTACAACTTTTTCCAAATGGCGACTTTCTTGGCCGTTTGATCAAATTTTTCTTTTGGCGTTTTTCTTTAAAATATGACATGTACAAGTCATTATACGATTACGCTGGGAGAGATAATGGAACTTTGCCTGTGCGTGCAGGAGAGCAGTTTCATTTTCTCAAACGTTATGACGAAAACTGGTGGGAAATGCGATCTCAAAACGGTGCAGTTGGTCTTGTTCCTGCATGTTATATGGAAGCTGTTGACGACCAAACGGTAAAGCAGACATTGTAGTGAGTTTCTTTTTATGACACAAATGTACGTCAACGCTTATGTGTGCGCTTCAGCAAATGCTGCTGATGAAAACAAGGTTCACCATTATTTATCCGTCTTTACATTGTTTTTGATCGTCAATGAATGAGTGAATGAATGAATGAATGAATGATTGAATGAATGAATGAATGAATGAATGATTGAATGAATGAATGAATGAATGAATGAATGAATGAATGAATCAATCAATCAATCAATCAATCAATCAGAAAGGGACACTTGCAGATAAATTTAAAAACCCCAGCTCAAAACTGGTGCAAAATTATGAGTACATAGATGCTAACCTCTGGAGAGCTGAAATCAGGAAATTTGTTCTTCTTGCGTCAACCCCATCATTAACCTCCCTAAAAAATTATACAGTTGACTCCCGATAACTCGAACCTTCAGGGAAAATAGAAAAAGGTTTGAGTTATCGGGAGTTCAAGTTACTGGGAGTTGAGAACAAATGACTGGAAATAAGGAAAAATGATGATCCTGTGCACTTCTATTCATACAATGTACTGTGGTGGTGACTAGCAAGGCAGTTAACTGCGGAGATGGGGAAGGTATGCAAGTGCCATGCACACTGCACTTCAAGGGACACCAAAAATTTATTGACATTTTGAAGAAAGAGTTAAGCGGCAAAGCTTGATGAAATGGGGATGAAATATAAACGACCCTGAACTGGACTAACTGGAAGAATACTCGTGATCAGTTGCTTCAAATAAATTCAATGTTTTGATCTCCAGTATTTTTTTACTTGTCACGTCTTGAAAAAATGTGGTTCGAGTTATCAAGGGTAAAATTATATACAAAATGACCTGAAGGGAAATGAAAATTGGTTCGAGTTAGCGAGAGGTTCAAGTTATTGAGGGTTCAAGTTACCAAGGGTAAAATTACAGTTAATATATGAACAAAATCCATGGGAAATCGATGTTGGTTCGAGTTAGCGCAAGGTTCGAGTTAGCGAGGGTTCGAGTTATCGGGAGTCAACTGTACACCCCGCTCCCTCATTAAACTAAGTCATCCCCCTCCAATGCCAAAAACATATTTTTCTTTGGTTTCTGTAAAAGTTTACAGCAGATTAGGTTAACTATGCACTAAAATACAGCAATGAAACAATATTTCTTGGATTTTGGAAAATTTGAATTTAAGTATTAGCATCTTTAAGAAATAAAACCCCAAATTGCTTTTCTGCGGGAGATCTGTTGACCTGTGTTCCGTATCTGGGACACTCCTGGATAATCCAAGAGAGTTGGCATGTATGCAGTCACTGTAATACATGAAAAGGTATAAACATTCAAATTTAAAACATGCACCTAATGAGTCCTGGTACTAAATGTTTTCCACACAGTTTGATCCAAATGATTCCAAATCAGTGCTTGAGTCTATAGATAAAGCCATTGAAGTCATCCATGCGCATGCAGCTAACAGTGGAGGTTCCTACACACATGAACAGAGAACTAACTTGAGGTATTTTCTAAGTGTAAAAACAACTGAATACCTGTGAAACGTGATAGAAATTAAATTTACCTGACATTAGATTGTATTTTAGAGTGATAAGTGAAAGTAAACAGTTCTGTTGGTTAACCCCATCTGGGCTGTTATTGTGCGGAGGAGATTAATCAGATCACTGAAAATAAAGAGAACATAATAAATGAAAAATGGGGCTAGTTTCTGAAGAAACTGTGGTGCTGTGTCGGTGGGGCAAGTGAAACACGAGAATTTGGTTTATCATCAGAGTTGATAATGTACAGCTGTAACAATCACTTTACGGTGGTCAATTTACATTATCAACTCCACTGATAAACCATATTTTCTTAATAAAATTTATTAATGAAAGCTACTCAGAATCACAAAGTAGTTTCCTATGTTGCTGTTTGCTATGTGTATATTGGGTTTGTATTGGTTGTATGTTTTTGAGTTTGTGGATGAAATCCTAAACTGAGTCACAGTATTATTTTATCCCTCAATACCATATCTTCCTTGCATGGTACACTCACATGGTTTTATTTCCTTTCCTGTCTTCCTGAAGAAAATTACTAGAACATAGAAGTCGTCTTCTTTCTGGAAAGACGTCTGCTGGTAAAACATCAGGTTCATCTGACTCCCATGATGTTGGAATGAAAAGTAAACCATTGGAAACAGAGCCACCTGCGCAACCTCGCCGTCCTGCACCTGCCTTGCCACCTCAAAAGGACAAGAAGGAAATTAAGAATGAGTCAACAAAGAGGCGACCAGCTCCTGCAGCACCAGCACATTCTGCAGCTCCTGCAGCTTCTCCTGCAGCTTCTGCAGTACCTGAAGCCCCTGTTTCTGCTGTGAAACAAGCTACTGAGACACAAGGTTTTTTATCAGTCTGAAAAGTCTTGATAGTTTCTGTTGGTTTTATTACATGGAAGTATTATAACAGATACCACAGAAAATTCGGTTAACCTGAGGTCATGATTGATGAAAGAAGTAGAAAGATGCTGCAGAGACTTCACACAAACATTGGGTGACAATGACGCAAACCAAATAGCAGTCATGCTATCACAGGCAATGATTGGTTGGTTTGAATCACAGTGGAACATAGTTTAGTTCCTTCCCCCAAGCAGGAAATAGGGCCAGCAGTGGGACATTTTTTTTTTTCCATTTAGTATAGGCATGGTTCCTCATGAAAATGGATGAGAGCTGAATAAAATAATGTGAAATTCTATGACATCTCCAAAAACTGTGAAGCCCCATATCCACAAAACAATCCATGTGCAAAAATTGTCTTATTTCTCATGATCAGGTGAGACTTCTCATGTTGAACGTCATCATACCCCATCTCCACCTGCTGTTCCTAAAAGAACTGACCTTGAGCCTGTTAAAGTACGCTCTGGGCTTGCTGCCGAGTTATTGGAACTACTGCGAATCAAGTAAGAAACTTACCAGAACATTTTTGAAATAATTATTGTTTGAAAATCTTAATCATATGTTGACTGAACCTGTTGTGCAGTAAGTTTTCACGTTGAGATGGCCTTGCCTTTTATTCGCTGCACAGTCGTGAGATTATTTTTATGAACTCAAGGCATTTTTTATGTTTCCGCATTAGCCTAATAAATGGCTTTCAATGGGTATAAACATATTGACTGTAAAACAGTGTTCACAGAGCTCCACTCTGTTATCCTAAACACCCTGATTTTGCTGTTGGCTCGGTAGTCACTTTCTTAAAAATTGAGAGTAAGAAGGTTTTTATAAAGATTTTGAGTATGTTTGGGAGGAGGGCGTTACTGTTGGTTTTAGATATATATATTCAAGCATGGAGCTTGGTTGAGTTGGTCAAGATATTGGGGAAAAATCATGTTCACAGATAGTCAACAAATTGGTCAGTACTTTGGGCCTGTTTATATGAGGTTTTCCAGCCCGGTTGGGTGGGCTGACCCACTTAACTGGACCGGCTGAGCTCATGCCTTATTTCTTCATTTAATTGTGGTTGTGTTTATATGAGAAGGCTCACCTTCTCATATAAACACAACCAAAATTTTATGAAGAAATAAGGCATGAGCTGAGCCAGCCCAGGTGAGCAGGCCAACCAGCCCGACTGGGCTGAAAAACCTCATATAAAAGGGCCCTTAGTACTGAATTCATTATAAACTTAAGAGTTTCTTGCCAAAGGCTCTGGCCAGCTTTGACTTGTCTCTCAGCCCCATCATAAAGTGAATGGTATTCTTTACAGTACAGGTTTGAGTTACGACAAGTCCTATATTGCAGTACATACACTGGTGTCACACATACATGATTCCATTCCATCAACGTCAGATGCTATGGTACAGATTTTACAAGATCTGTTGCATCAAAAGGTCAGTCAGATCACTTAGTCTTGGTAATGAATGTTGTTTTAAAACACTGTTGCTACTTTGTTAGTTAAGTCAAAGCAGTACCAAGTATTCCTTGTTTGTAGATGTTGGCACCTGCGACTACTCATCAATTTTATTTGTTACTTGTGATCACCACATTGTTTTATAACTTAGTCTGTTGCACATGACTGGTTTTGAGAGATAACTTTGTGTTTGGCTCTACAACACTCAACTATAAAATTCTTTAGCATCAGTAGAATCCAATTCAGCAATCTTCAAGAAAGCAGGACTTGGGTAAAAAGAACTCTGGCTCTATGACAAAATAACATTTTTTAAAACTTATTAAGCCCCATGCAGTAACGAAAGATAAAATAAGAATAATTATTCTCCTTTCTTTCTTTATTGATTTATTGTGGCACTACAATGTAGTTATAAGAATTTGTTTAAAGAACCAGACATTGCATGATTATTTGCCATATTCCTATGACCTGTATGTTTGGTTAAGCAGTGATATTTATTAGATACTGGTCAGTGTTTAATTGGAACTAATTTTTGTAACGATCTTTAGGAGTCTCGCAGTGAAGATGAAGAAGCTTTGCTTCAATCTCATGATGGCCAGGAGCTGATAAGAATTCTTGACGATTTAACAGAACACAAGGAAGATTCACAGCAAAGAACCTGGGCAGTGCATGAAGATGAGGGAATTCTTCACAAGCTGCTCAAAGATTTGCTCACTCTTTTGGTTAGTTACATGCTATGAAGTGTTAAAATGAGCTGTTTTCTACTCTATACTCACAACAAGATACATGTACCAGGCCCCTGCTGTACGAAGAGTGGATAATTTCACTAAGCAGACAACTCGCTACTCTCTCTTCTGCAGAGGTTTGATGCATATTGGAGATTCCACTGTGTGAAGTGTGTGCAGGAATGAATGCCTGCAGTTCATTTTATCTGCGTAATAAAGATATCCACTCTTTGAACACTGGGGCCAGTACTTGAGTGGATGTTAACTGGTAATAATACAGACATAATTATTTTACATTATTATTTTGGCTTGGGGGCAACACTTAGTAGAAAATTAAAATTCTCTGACTACTGGATTTCAATTGTCATAATTGTTTATTGACGAATGAATGTTTTATTTATTTGTTTGTAGCTGGATGCTGATCCTGCAGTTTGCCGAGCAGTTCTAAGACAGGATGACTATGAATATGTCAACATGCTTGTTGTGTACTTTCAAATGGTTAGTGTTCAACCTTTATTATTATTATTATTATTGAAAATTAGTAAGCTAGAGGTCTAATTCATGGTACTTATTTACATGCAGGAAGAGAGGCGCACCCTACGTCAACAGCTTGTTGAGATTTTTGGCTGTATGTGCGGCTTAGAGAAGGAGTTACTGTCCCAGCTGTTGTGTTCTGTCCTACCTACAGAACTGGCCATAGACATCATGAACAGGAAAAGTGGTAAGTAGGTGTTTTTAAGAAAACTAAGCAGGTTAAATCATTTGCACTTCGCAATAATCCAAAACCAAACCAACTGAAGAAATTCTGTATTGATCAGGAAGGCCACTTACAACTAACTGCAGCATAGATTTCAGGCAAGACAAGTCCTTCAAGTTTTATTCCAAAACATTTGGCAAAAGAGTGAAGCAGCTCAAAAACCACACCATACAGTGTAGGTTGCTGCCATTGGTTATGTGTCTCATTGATTTTGGTAATACTTAGAGTGTGCATGCATTCACCTGTATTTCAGATGTTGTGATGCAGTGTCACTGTGCTCTTTTGTTGACCATGATATTTTCCACTGGGGAATCAGTTCCGTTTACTGTCTATGGTAAGTCAATCTTGCAATTATTACTCAGGCGAGGAATGCTGCCTGAGTCTGAAAATGAGCTCCGTTTTTCTTTGTCATCATCGTCGTCGTCATCGTCATCATCGTCGTCGAGTTTCATCCACAAAGCTCACTTCCAGCGTTCTTGTGCAAGCGCTAACTAATAATGGTCATTTTGGAATAAGTAAACTATTTTTACATAATTAGACATGGTGAATGACTGTTGCCTAGCGGTCAACTTCACCACTTATGATGCAGATGTTCCGGGTTCGACTCCCGCTATTGACACCTTTTCTTCTTTTTTTTTTTTTGCATTCCTTTTTTCATCTTCTTTTTTAAAAATTTTTTTTACAAGTGTTATAATTATTGCAAGTTATAAATGGTTGAGCTGTAAAGCAATTTTCAAGGGACATACCGGTATGTTAATAGGGGTCTATGGATATACACTGCAAAGAAACAGACACAAACCGATAAATGATGCCTGTCGTCACATATCGGAAAATGTCGATTCACCTTGTGGCTTTGAAGTCTGAACAGCTAATATATTAAGAGAAGTGTCTATGTGAATGTTTGCAAGTTCAACTGCTAGAAGAAAGCTTTTAACATGACCGAACGTAACTCCAGATGTTTTTAATTAGACTGCCGTGTTTCCCCGTGTCCGCTCTATTAAGAGGTACATTTTTGTTGAATAACTCAAGTACGGGATATCATACACCCCTGAGACTTTGACAGGTAGTTTATTTACTATTTTTCCACAATATCTCAATTTCTGGACATTAGTTTTTGAATGATAAGCGATTAGTTTTTACTTGCGTGCCGGCTTGAAACTGACCGCAGAAACGTTCCTTTCTTATGTTTCAAATGACCCTGGATTGATGTAAACAGTTCACTCTGCTGTTTTCTCCTCACATTTCACCGAGACTCCATTAACGTTTATGCGAAATAAAACTACATCATTCAATAAGAGTTTTCTTTCTCAAACAAATATCTATCAAAGCAAAAACAAGTGTGCTTAGTTTTTTTGGAATGAATGCACTATTTTTATGCAAGTAAAATATGATGAACCTCTGTGGTCTAGAGGTCGTTGTTCCTGCCTACTAGTGACACATATCGCGGGCTTTTTTTTTTTTCGTTTCTCTTTTTCTTCTTCTGGCAGAAATTTTTTTACAAGTGTTATAATTGAAGGCCTCTGAGCATAACCAACCTATGTCGAATTTTGGGTCATTTTTTGATTTTGCCTGGATTTGTCCAAATTGTTGCGTGTAAACTACAATTCAATTGAAAAACATTACTGGTAGTTTTTCACCATTTTTTTTTTTCATTTTGTCATTTTGGAGAATTAAGAGATGTTAATAATGTGTGCAAAAAATGTTTTTTCTTGCGCACACAAAGAAACCAACGTTCCACGAGAGTGGTTTGCAAATTGCATTATATCTTCTTTCAATCGAATTGTAGTTTACACTGGGGAACGTCGGTTCGATTCCGACTCGGGGCAAAAGTTTTTCTTTCAACAGAGATGTGTGTCGAAAGCTGAGTGGCAAACTGTGTTTGCATGGTTCCTTTAGTATATTGTTCTACGGCTTTCATGGCTTCGAAGGTATTTACATATATATATTTCTAATTCCCGTCCAGGGAATGTAGAAGCCAGGAAACACACAAAAGTCTCGAAAGAAAAATGTTCCGAGGAATGGCCGATGTGCGATACTACTCACTTTCTAAAGTGGCCGTGTTGCCAGCGTGGTTGCTCCGGTAGTGTAGTGGTTATCACGCCCGACTAGTAACTGGGGAACGTCGGTTCGATTCCGACTCGGGCAAAAAGTTTTTCTTTCAACAGAGATGTGTGTCGAAAGCTGAGTGGCAAACTGTGTTTGCATGGTTCCTTTAGTATATTGTTCTACGGCTTTCATGGCTTCGAAGGTATTTACATATATATATTTCTAATTCCCGTCCAGGGAATTTAGAAGCCAGGAAACACACAAAAGTCTCGAAAGAAAAAAAAATGTTCCGAGGAATGGCCGACGTGCGATACTAAGTACTCACTTTCTAAAGTGGCCGCGTTGCCAGCGTGGTTGCTCCAGTAGTGTAGTGGTTATCACGCCCGACTAGTAACTGGGGAACGTCGGTTCGATTCCGACTCGGGGCAAAAGTTTTTCTTTCAACAGAGATGTGTGTCGAAAGCTGAGTGCAAACTGTGTTTGCATGTTCCTTTAGTATATTGTTCTACGGCTTTCATGGCTTCGAAGGTATTTACATATATATATTTCTAATTCCGTCCAGGGAATTTAGAAGCCAGGAAACACACAAAAGTCTCAAAAGAAAAAAAAATGTTCCGAGGAATGGCCGACGTGCGATACTACTCACTTTCTAAAGTGGCCGCGTTGCCAGCGTGGTTGCTCCGGTAGTGTATGGTTATCACACCGACTAGTAACTGGGAACGTCGGTTCGATTCCAACTCGGGGCAAAAAGTTTTTCTTTCAACAGAGATGTGTGTCGAAAGCTGAGTGGCAAACTGTGTTTGCATGTTCTTTAGTATATTGTTCTACGGCTTTCATGGCTTCGAAGGTATTTACATATAACAATTTGGTCAAATCCAGGCAAAATCAAAAAATGACCCAAAATTCGACATAGGTTGGTTATGCACCAAGGCCTTCAATTATTGTGTGTGGTTTCTTTAACGTCTCACAGAATCAATTATGACTGAACAGTTGTGAGACAGGGCCTACAGTTTAATTGTCCTTATTCAAGAAGACTAGAAAGACTAACTGTTTGCAGATGTAAAAACAAAGGCAGCACTTTCTCCTCAATATTTAAAGACCACAAGTGTTGGTCCAGCCGGATTTTGAAGCTGCGACCTCCCGCATGGTAGTCTGAATAAGCCACGAACTACATTCTAGGATGTTCTTTTTTGTTTTCAACAGACCAGATCAATCATTCATTTGTGGATTTTGTTGTTGATGCCATTGAGAGTGCAGGGGATGATGACAAAGGTGAACAGCTGATGGATACATTTGTTCCTCTACTCCTTGCATTCAACCAACACTTTGTAGGTATGGATACTGTTATTATTTTTAATTAAGGCATTCTAGAATACCAATACAACCAGCGGGCATCTGAACAAGTACAACCAGTTGCAAAAATGTTGAAACACTTCCAATAAAAAACACACTTTTCTCCTAAAACTGTCCCATAACAGCTACTACACGGCAGTCCAGACTCCCCTCCTCCCCCACCTAAGCAATGTTGCTGGACCACATTTTCTGCCTGGCCTCGCGTTTCTATGAAGACACAATGTGGCCCTACAACATGTTGATAAGGGGAGGGGGATGGGTGATCTCTTTTCAGCCAGAATTTAGTGTAGTGTCTCAAGTATTTTTGCAACTGGTTGTAGCAGAATTAAGACTAAAGACAAAGAGGCAGTGCAAACCAAGGAATGATAACCAAAAATTGAAAATCCCAACTGGCTACTAGACTGCGAGCAGTCCCTCTTTCTTTCCTTTGTCGATTTTGTGAGCAAGTGCGAAGCATAAGCAAGTAGAAATTGGGGCAAGCGGAAGTTACAAGAAAGAGGGACTGTTCGCAGTCTAACTGGCTACATTTCACTAGTTTCATTTCATGTTCTGTTTTCCTTTTTAACCCAGCAACATACCAGGCCCAATTTTCTGTGTTTGTCATTCTTGTGGAACACCCCTGACAGTGGTAAGCATGTCAGATTTTGAAATGTGGAGGACCTTGATCTGGTTTAAGTTTGGCTGGCCCACCTCCACCAGCTGGTTATCGTTCCTTGATTAACATTGCCTCAGTGCAAATTGTTCCTTTAATTGGTTAGTTAACTCTACTATTTTTGTTGGCAGATTTTCAGAGTAATATTGTGATGAGGGTGTTAGCTTCCCGCCGTGTATCCAAAGTTCTGAGTGAGAAAATCATGTTACTTATCAATAGAGAAGGTTGGTACATAAGCTCTGCTTTTATTATCTTCCCTTAGTTATCTGTCAGACTCTTGTGTTTTAATTTTACAAATGATTGCTGTTGTTACAGAGGACCCCACTGCAATGTTTCAGTATCCCAAAGCATGCCCTGACTCTGTGCTGAAGTTCCTCACGGACATCTTTTCTTCTCCGGACACGTCAGACTTTTTTTACACCTCAGACATGATGATACTGATAGAGATTGTTCTGCGGCAGTTGACTGATCTTTCCCCAGGGACAGGGGTGAGTTATCATTTGTCTCCTGAAAGGAATGCATCTTTGTTTTCTACATGTAATTATGCAGTGTTTGAATAGTTGAAGTTTCAGTGGCAGGTTGTTACTTGTTTTCTGCCAGTTTCCTACATGACAAAAACTTTATCAATCCTTCATACTTCATGTCTCTGAAAAGGGATTCATTTTCTTCCATGACATGTTAATCCTAGGGTAGACAATACTACTACAAGTGCTACTACTGCAAGTAGTCTCTAATTTCGGCGATGGATTGTCGGGCAGGAGAAATACGCGCACGAAATTGTGGAGACGCAACTTGAGGGAAGGGTCACTTTGCATTTTTGTGTGCATGCGTCTTTCTCCTGCCCCACAATCCATTGCCAAAATTAGAGACTACTCGGAGTCTAATCAAGTGTAAAGGGGGGAGGGGTGGGGGAATATTTCTGCCCTCCAAAAGAACCTCTTTACAGCTACAAACATTAATTTATACACTAATGTTGGCAAAATAAAATGAAAGCGTTTTCCAAAGGTCAAAGTAATCTTTCATTGAACATTGGATCGATTTGAATCAGTTAGTGGGGATTTTCCCTTTATTTAACAGTGATGACAGTGGAAGTCTGTTATGCAGAGATAATACGATTTTCTTAACATGGATGACAAACAAATTGATTTTCATTGCACGTGGCATAGCAGCTTTAGAATAAAATATTCATTTAGGAAGTCAGTGTCAATTGAAGGGCTGAGAGCATAAACTGCCCATGTGTAATTGGCCATGTTCTAAACGAGTGAGGGCCTGGGCACGAGTTTTAAAATTTATCGATTGGAAAAAAATTGTTGACACTGCATGAAAGAGCATCTCAAAAATGGCCACCTTTGATGCTGTTCAGTTGAATTGGAGCTGAAATAAAAGCTTTTGAAAATTGTGAAAATTAGAAACTTTGTATGGTTTGGCAGGGACACACTTTCCAAAATAGAGACATATGTATCGCATTTTTTAAAGATCTAAATGCATGCCAACTGGCAATGTTTTGACCAAACATGGTCAAACTTGCTGAAAGTACTTATTTTGAGATACCCTTTCATATGAGAATCGATTTAGTTCAATGCCATTAATTTTCAATGAAGTTTGGATTCGTTCCCAGGCCCTTACTCGTTTAGAACATGGCCAATTTTAGTTCGTTTTTTCAATTTTCCTCAGAAATGAAACAAATTTTTGCATGTGAATTGCAAGCAATTCGATTAAAAAACATTGTTGGTATTTTTATTCACTGATTTTTGTTTCATTTCCAAGCAAAATCGAAAAACAAGCTAAAATTACACATAGGCAGTTTATGCTCTCAGCCCTTCAATTAAAATTCAACTTTTAAAACCTTTGGAAGAATAGTTTTTTTTGTCTGAGCTGTTTGTGGCTATTTTTACGATTACCAGAACCATTCTTGCAATACACAACAGCTATTATAAACTTCTATTGGCCCCAGACCCCTGCCATTTCATTGTATCTCCCCAAAACTAGGAGAACCAAAAATAATGGCAACAACTTTTGAAAAAGTCTGAACATTAAAATGAAATGATTTTTTTTGTCTACAGATGAGGACTGAATATATATCATTACTGCACCAAATCTTGCTGAATTCCAATTACAGCGAGCGCAAACATCAAGCAAGTGATTTATTGGTTTGTCTTAAAAGAATCAGCGAGGAGGAAGATGAGGAGAGTGAAAAAGACAAACTTATTGTGCAAGAAATACTCAAAAACTCTGCAAAATATTTTTAATACTGTACTTCTCTTTGTTAGTCATGCAGATGGATGGTTTAACTTTTAAAGTGCCTATGAAGTAAAAAAATCTTATTCTAATATGATAGCTTATCATTAATTTCTGATTCTTAACAAAGAGGTTTTAAGCAGTAAAACATTCACAACGCGGAATAAGTCAAACTGAAAGTTCCATCTTGTGCGTGGCCAAATGATCATATTACAAAGCTGTGATGTACATGTAGGAAATGCTTCAGAAGACATGAGTGTCATGGCATTTCTTACATCATCACCATTGTTCTGATCAAAGATTTGTTCCCAGTCCATGGGACACGATTTAGTGAATTTTGAGGTTCTTTGGAGGGCAAAAAATTCAGCTTTAGCTGATTTTGTCAAATTTATTTTGTCATTTTGTAATCATGACACACCAAGCTTCAAAATTTGAAAAAGCAATTTTTTTTACTTCATAGGCACTTTAATAATGAAATGAAAGACTATAGGTAGCCGCTCTTCTCCTGTTCATCATTCTCATCTCCTTGTTGGTAGTGATTTTCATGTTATGCCTAATCTACTACTTACTATCTATAAAAAGTTAGAAGCTACCTAGTCTAAAGATCCTAGTTTAAGATAAAAAAAAATCTGGAAACAAAACAGAAGCCAAAAAAAGCAAAACAATAACAACAACAACAACAACAAAAAAAAACAGAGAGAGAGAGAGAGAGAAAAAACAAAATTGGAAAAGCATGTTCAATAGTTTTTGCTGTTTACAATCTCATGCTCCCAATATGAATAAAGTAAATTTATTTATGGTCAAACATCTTCCAACTGTAACAAATAATTTATGACACCATCAAATGTGGGTGACATTAATATGGTGAAACACCCACCATCTATCTGTACAAAGTGGTCAATGTGGCAAATAACAGAGAAGGTCCATATTAATGAAATCCTTATCTATGTTAATATATTAATTTTTAATAAAGTATAACTTGCAAGAAAATTTCAAGACCATGGGTGCTTTTCATTGAACAAACATCACTGGTACAAATTTTTGGAATTTTCTCTGATTGAATGGAATGCTTCCAACCACGTCCCAGAATTCGAGGTCACATGTATTGACATGTTGGAGGTGCTTTGTCCACTGTTATTGTTCGCTTCTTCACGTGAGCTTACGTTCGGTATGAATGGAATATGAAAATTTCAATAATCCTGGAAAACTTTTTCTGGAACTTGCCCGTTCCATTCAATTTCAAACTGAAAATCTCGAAAATTTTGGTTGAATGGAAAGCGCCCCATATTTCTGGCTGGTGCATCATATACCACACAACAATGGAGAAACAATGAACCAAACATGAAAGAAAACAACAGACTAACAATGGAGTTGGTACATGGTAGAACAGCCATATTTTGTAAGTGCTTTTCACAAACAGTATCTAGGGCTTTTTACAAAGACATGCATAAGTTTGGAGACTGTGAAGTCCATCTGGGGACAGTAATATTTTTATTATTGATTAGCAAAGGTAAGCTAGTCAGAGATTATTTTAAATGTTAACTTTTATTTAAACAATTTACAGTATCTTCCCTGACGAAATTTCACTTTTTTCTTAAAGTGCAAGTTAAAGTTTGACATTGCAGTAGTTTTAGCTGCAAATTTGCTCTTTCAGTTTTTTCTTCAATAAAATACATTTTTCTTGGTAGAGTTGACTGACACGATTTTCAAGAGTCTGGGTGTGGAAGGGAGGTGGTGGTGGGAGGGGGGGGAAGGGCAGGTTGAAATGCTCTCAGCCAGGGCAGGGTGGGGATGGTGGTACTGATTTATTTTGATGGGCAGTATCTGCTTCTTTGCTTGTCAAATAGAGCGGGGCATGTCTCTTACATCAAACCATAACAATATTATAAAATACTTTGATCTACGGTAGTTTTGGTAAACTTTAAGGAAAACATTTGAATGGATTATAATTCTCTAGCTTCGTAAGTATGTGGTGGCTGAATATCAGTCAAATTTGAATCCTTTTCTTGTCAAGTCTTCTCTTGCATCTTTTATTTCCTAAAAAAAAGATGGAGAAAACAAAAAAAATGGCCCAGAAATTCATCAGTTTGAAATGGTGATGAATGATATTAAAGGGAGACAAATGGTAAATTTAAGACCATGGCGAAACCAGAATTTTTTTCTGTGCACCTATTGCCTTCTTAACTTGAGGAAAGAATCATAGCCCTGAAATGCATATGGTTTTCCACAAAATTCACTCTATTATAATACTTTGATGACGCACAGTTTGCTAACAATTAGTATAGACTTCCTAAAATGTTACTCAAGCAGTTTAAGGCCTGGGTTTAAAAACAAGTTCTGAATATTATGGTGGACCGTCATCTTTCTCTAGATTGCCTAGAACCAGATGAAACTTTCCCTAAATATCAATCTCGTTCTCCATTTGCATTGACCAGTGCGTTGACCAGTCACGTAATCAAACATAAAATATTCTTAAATCAGCAATGGGGTGGCAGATTTTATTGTTACAGATTAATAAATCAGCATTTCTAATGGCTCCAGCATATCAAACTTTACACTTGGAATAATAATATTGTTCTCAATTTTTAGTTTGTAAATTATCAGCCAAAGGTTGAAATCTGGGCTGAAAAATGACCTTTCTCCTCATGATTTTTTTGTTGAGAATGATAAGAAAAGTGTTTTTATTCGATGCTATATCTATGACCATCACCTTACTAATCAAAGAAATGGTCATACGAGATGCATGTGATCTAAGATGAATGTCTATTGTACTTAAAGAAATGTTCAGGACAATGAGATATTTTTTTGTGCCGAATTCCATTTCAATGTCATTCTTCTGGGCTGTTACATTACAAAAGACCTTGGCCCAGGCCTTCAACTGCTTAAGTTAGGTTTAAGCTTGACTTCCATTGTATTGCTTCTGTTATTTTGTAGGTTCCCAGGAGAAAAAGCGTGATGTTTCTGTTAAGAGTCTCCAGGAATTGTTCAATGCCAAATACAGTATGCCATAATGTTAAAAAAAAAAGATATATATATAATATTACTGGGCCCGCAGTAATTGGCTACTTAGCTGTTGCGATGTCCCTGCCAAACGTATTGATTGTAACGTTTTTTTTTTTGGGGGGGGGGGGGGGGGGGTATCATAATGGCGAAGCTAATAAAATAAAATAAAAATAAAAAAAAAAAAAAATATATATATATATATATATATATATATATAGACAAGGTAATTTGGGAACAGAAATCAACAACTAAGTAATTAAGTGAAAATGTGGCTCAGCCAGGAATTGAACCTGGGTCTCCAGATTACCGGTCGGATGCCTTAACCACTAGGCCACTGAACCAACCACACTGGCTTGACACATATTTTTACTGTACAACACATACACAGTGTGGCCTTATTTTTATGGTAAGGTCCGAGGAGACAATTTCACACATTTCCTGCAAGCAGGATCACGTCACTACTCCCCGGTCGATTGGACCGTAAAAATAAGGCCACACTGTGTATGTGTTGTACAGTAAAAATATGTGTCAACCCAGTGTGGTTGGTTCAGTGGCCTAGTGGTTAAGGCATCCGACCGGTAATCTGGAGACCCAGGTTCGATTCCTGGCTGAGCCACATTTTCACTTAATTACTTAGTTGTTGATTTCTGTTCCCAAATTAACCTTGTCTGTTTGTATTTCTCAGAAATCTCTAATGAATCGCCATCCAAAGGGAATAGGCTGGTGATCCTAAGTAATTACGGCAATCAGTTGCTAATACATCCCCTCCCTACCTTACTGTACTATATATATATATATATATATATATATATATATATATATATATATATATATATATATATACTATATATATATATTTTAAAGAAAACGACAACACTCTTAAATTTGCAAAACATGTTTCGACAGAAACTTCTGTCATCTTCAGTTGATAGATTTACAAAGCGTTAGAAAAACCTTCTTTGAATCAACAACTGCATCACGTAAATCTGAAATTATCCTTTTAATTTTCACATTGCCACGTTTTATGTACATTTCGTTGTTACTATGTAATTAGCATTTTTCCTACTTATAAATTCAACTTCTAACGCTTTGTAAATCTATCAACTGAAGATGACAGAAGTTTCTGTCGAAACATGTTTTGCAAATTTAAGAGTGTTGTCGTTTTCTTTAAAATTTTGACTTGCCTGCTGACATCAAGACCCTTTGGAAATATATATATATATATATATATGGTTTTCCACAAATCAAGAGAACATGCCTTTTTATATTATTTGACCAAATATTTGCAAGATGTATATATACTTATGGTCACCCCTGGTGGTCACTCAATTAAGAAGGGGCTCACAGTCTCATTTATTGAGCAGTTCTCAGTATCATGGGTCTTGATTATTAATTTTCATGGTGTTTTCTTGGATAGTTTCACATAGCTACGACAGTGGCTACTAAAAGACTGGCTAAGTTTTGATACTTTTCATTTGTGGTTATGAAAACGTTAAGACTAAAATTTTGCTCAACAACACAAGCCCCCTTTTCTGTAAAGAAACAATGGATCCTTTCAACCGTATTTGACCAGAAATTATCACCACTTCGTAAATGGGGGATGGGGGGGTGGGTGGTGGGTGGTGATCTGTTAGATTTGTTTTGTAAAGTGGCTTCCCAGCTGTTTTGAGCTCAAACAGCTCTCACAAGCACACGTGTTTCCCTGGTTACATCAACAGCTCTGAAAGAATTCTAGAAAGAGAAGATCAAGACTGTGCATGGAGTCCAAGACGGAACGAAATTTACGCTCCTTACCTCTTTTAACGAATCCGAAGCTTCCACGCAGTCATTAAAGGTTGCTACACGGTATCCTATCGTTGCTAAAGAATAACACTGGAGAGCAATGTGCAAAAACTTTGTTACACAAAATTCTGATCTATATTACGTGTAGAGGTGTATTTCAAAGTTTCTTGTATCGCCTAAGGAAAGAAATCACGCATTTACTTACCCCAAATACGATCAGTGCATAAACCGGCATCTGTAAAGAAAACGGAGCATTGTAAAGAAAAGGAACGTTTTGTATTGCTGTTCAAGACAGCCCCGAGACAGCTCATAAAATGCGCGTTTTGTCAAGAATATTCTTCTCATCTTACCGGCCATATTACTTCCTTTGCATTGTAAGACAATTTGACAGGTAGAACATCTGCTAACAGTGTAATCCAGAGCGAAAACGCAAGCCCAGTGAATATAACCCACTCAGTTAATTTGGTCATCTTGAAAACGCTTGTCACGCCAAATCGAAGCAAATGTTCGGGTTCGGTCAGCGGCTCTTGTAATTAGCAATTGTTACTCAGTGTAAGATGGGGTAAGATGACTGTTTCCTGACCTTTTTTCTCACCCCCGCTCTGGCTATCTCTGGACAGTTCTTGCTTCAGACCTATATGGTTAAACAGTAATTTTAAAATGTACAGTAGATACCTATTTTAAGATTTGACATGTAATCAATTTTCTCTTTTATCCATCCTTGAAAGTTGTTCTTATTATTGCTCTTCAGAGCTAATGTCGACATTTTTTAATATAGTTTTAATTTTGAGAGAATTCCAACATACACCTGATCTATCTATAGCTGATATTATGGTTTTTCATGAGCGAGTGTCATGTAGGACTTTGTATTGAGCTGAAGTTTGATTATAAGATCCTCAATATTCTTGAAACTTTTCAGTAATAGAGTCTGAAAAATTTTACTTTGTCACGATTGTGTTTCCAATATTCTGTTTGTTTTTGTCTGAGCAAAACCTTTGGGTCACATAACCAGTGTTTTGAGTGAGATCCCATGGATAATAGCTGTATGTGCCATTGCATTTGCATGGGTGAAATTTCAACAGGAGAGGAGAAGTACCTGCATTTTCTTTATTGTAAATAACACACCTTTTACAATGTGAACACAGCATTCAAAAATTTCTGACAAAAAAGGCATTGCACTGTCATAAATAAATTAAATAAATTTTAATTTTCCAAGAGGCAAAGAAAGGACTAAAATCCTCCAAAAGCCATTGAAGTCAGTCATCCAATAAGAAGTCTTTGATCTTATCCTTCATATGGGCTCGGTGGTGAACTTTAGTTGCCATTTCCACAACATAAGCGGGCAGATCATCTAGGTCTACCTTTGTATCTCCAAATGTTAGCTGACATCCATAACAAAGAGCCTGAAGAACACTCTCTTTGGTCAGCTGTCGATCTGAAGATGAGCCCGAGCACATGTTATCACAACCACCACAACAACCACTTGCCAAGTGAGAATCAGGTTTGGTGCCACTGTCCAGCTCAACATGATTAATGGCATCACCGAGGGGTGAGAGAGGAGCAGAGTACAGAGTTGTTGGAACTCCACAAAGCACACAAGCTGATACATCATCAGAACATTCCTTGATTGACAGCTTGTCCCCAGTCCTAAATATTGTGCTGACGGTGAAAGGAAAGTCTGCCTGCAGACCACTTACAAACTCTTCAGTTAAACGATCAATGCTGGTGCGTGAATGGGCCATTGTTTCAAGAGTAATAATTGGTACAGTTTCGACATTGTTGAAGAAGTTATAAAGAGCAATTTCCTTGCTCATAAACTCTCGCATTGGTCTTATGAAGATGACATCACCGTGACGTTCGTCACTAAATCCAGTGTCATAGGGCAAGTCACCACCCCGTCCTTGAGAAATGTCTGACAACAGTCTAATTGACAAGCGAGTGGCACAATCAGCTAACATCACTTTGGAATAACCTTCTTTCCGAGCTGTCGAAAGTAACAGCTGATTGCGAAGTGTCCTCATTAAGTCTTCTTTGGCTGTAACAGATAAGGTTGCATCAAACAGACTTTTCAGTTTTTCCGCATTATTTCTACCAGTCTCCAAATTGCTTAGCTTCTTGCAATTAACTGCATCATCCTGGGGGGATTTTTGCAAACCAAAAATATCTTCCAAATTCAACTGGTGAAATGGAAATTCTGTTTTTGATACTATTTCGCGAATCTGTCCAACGTACTTCAACCGTTCGTCCTTACTGGACTTCAGAATTTCCCATTCGTCAATGAAAGCGACCCCGGGATCAAACCGTAGCTTTTTGGGGGCACTGGAACTGAGACCTTCACATACTAAAAGCAACATGGCGCTTGAAGAAGGACCACCAGAAAAAGCCAACAACACTTTTTCCCCTGCTCTTATTGCACGTGCTTTACCGATCGTGGCACGAAATTTGTGCGTGAAATAGGCAAGGAAGCACGCTTTACATAGTGGATCATCCATTCGGACGACAACAACTGCCTCGCTCCCGGAACATTTCATACAGGTTCGACGACCACGAGATTTCTTTCCTTTGGGTGGCTTGTTTCCTACCAGAGACGGCAAATTTTCCAAATCTTCTTGTTGTTGCACACTGCACATGACTTTCTTCTCTAAAGAAACCGCTTCACAGAACAAGAACAAACCCTAGCGAAGCTCGTGGCAACGTAAAGCCATTCCAATCTCGTTCCCAGAGCCCACGTGTCTTTTGGCCAGCGCCAAGAAGACACGTGGCCAAAAGACACGTGGGTTGTCAACCATTTACCAAAAAAATCCGGAAATTTCGGTTGGGATGTAAATGGAAAGCCTATTTTGGTCTTCCCAAATGGAAAATTTCCGGGGAAAACGGAATTTCTTGAAAGGTAGTCCAAAATTCCCAAACGGAATTTCCAAATGGAAATGTGCGTTCCATTTGCTCATTTCTACCAGTTCCAGGGCTTTCGGCTTGGATCGCTCTGTAAACCTGACCGTTGGAAATGTCTGTGTAAATGGAACACGCGCGTTCCGTGGAAATTTTCATTTGGGTATGTGATGCGTACCATTTACTGCAACCGTCGACCAACCGGTTTTCCCGTGTAAATGGTAAACAACCGTGGGCTCTGGGAACGAGATTGAAGCCATTCGCGTTTTTTTGGCGTACACGACAGTGCGCATGGTAATTAGTGCATTCCGCTGTACAAGTTATACTTTGGAGTCACCCAGGCTAGCCTCCATGCAGCTTTGAGCTTAATTAGTACGCTTGGTCTGACCAAACTTCGTTTGCCCTTCCAGCGAAACCAAGATGACGGAGACCGTTTTAAGGAAGTCTATAAAAATAGCGTCTGTTGTAACCTTATACTGGTAAGGAGGAACACGCTCGTCGTGTATATAATAAACTAAAGGATTTTTTTTGGTATTTATAGATCGACCTTTGCATATCAAGTCCGCCACGTTTAAGACTTCTATGTACAGTGTATGTCTAGTCGGTATTGAATTGTTTTTCCTTTTATTCCTTATTTTTATGTTAGGATAATTTCCATATCCATGGTATTTTTGAACAAGTACCTGCTGAGCAGCCCAGATTTGAAGGTGAAAGATGTTTTTAGATATAAACTTTAACTTAATTTAAACTTATAAAATAAATTATTTTTAAGGAAGTCCTAAATATTTTTGATAATTGCAGCATTGATAACGAGCTGTGCCCTTACCCAACCCGAACAATTCTAGAAAGATTTACCTGTAGCACCATAGCTTTCCAGCCACACTACATCTAACCAGGACTTTTTAAAATCAATATTATAACAATCAGTATAAACATTATGCTTCCCTGTGGGGTTGACCCTAGGTATAACCAAGGGGATTGTAAAATCAGTCAAGCAAACTTGAGGAATTTCCCCAGGGGTCAGGGAATTTGGCAAGACTAAGTCCCCTGGGTGAGGTGTCTCTCAGCAGAAAATTTCCCTGACATCCTTTACAAACTCATGAATTCCCCCAACCCCAAATCTTTGATTGTAAAACAATGTCAAGATTTTCCCCTAACTTCAGGCAAAAAATCCCATCCATCTCCTTATATTCCCCCACATATCTCTCTGGTTGGCCCGGGGGTCTATCCCACAGGGAAGCCGATGATATGTGCATTAAGGTTGACCAATATCAACTGGTATCTGCATGCATTCAGTTAGAACAGTGAAATTGTCTGGTTAAAAAAAGCCAATTCAATTAATATTCACTTCCTGTTGCATGGAACCAGATCGTCATTGCAAAATATTTGTTTTCTCTGATATAAATCAAGCAGAAGTTTCAAATAGGTATTAGCTATTCTTGTAGTAGTAAGTTTCTGATGTATTCTTTGATAGCACTTGACGTCACGGCGGCCATGTTGATGGAAAAAGTCTTTTGGCAATTTGACTCTATTATTATGCAAACCTTGAGCTACATTTTTCTATTGTTTTGGCACCAACATGGCCATCTTGTCATGTGAGTGCAATCAAAGAATAAGATGTGATATTTTTGACAAAAATATTTTTATTTCACATGATTCAAACAGTACCAACAAAAATAGGAACAAATCTCTATCTGTATTAAAATACTTAAGGACTCTTAACATTTTGTAATTTGCTAACATTAAAGTGCCCATAACCCAAAATATTTTTTTCGCTTAAATAAATCTTTACACCTGTTTGAAACACATTGTGCCTTTTTAAACAAAATCTTGACTTTTGATAGGCTGTAAAAGTTACTAAATCTAGCCATTGTCTGTCCCATGACCGAGCTTGTAAGGGGCATGGGTCTACAGGGTGTTTCAAAAGTTCGTTCCGATTTAGAGTTGTTAATTTTTAAAACAAATCAATTGTTTCATAGAACTTTATCAATACATTGAGGTAGAGAATTTATTAAAATAGCTGCCAATAGCAATTTTAATTAGCTACTAGATGCCTTTCTTTCGATTTTCGCGCCAAGTGTGCACACGCGCTTTTTCCCGCCATTTTTTTCGCGCCTTTTGTGTCCCGAATTTGTTGTTATTCTCTGATTGTTTTCCTGACCTTTCTGTTTTCTCTGTCACGAAAATGAAGTCAGACATTGTTTATGCTGGAGCTCAAGCAGCCATACTACGATCATCTGGTCATTCAGTCAAAGAAATTGCTAAATTTTTTAACAAGACAGTACGTTGGGTGAACAAGTGGTCGAAAAGAGAGTGCTTCGAAGACAAACCAAGAAGCGGACGACCGTCTGTTTTGACCAATGCTGCTCGAAAATCAATCGAGAAAGCGAAGTACAAACGGAACAATTCAACAAGGAAGATTGCCAAGAATCTTCAGCAGAAAAATATCAATGTTTCAAGCATAACGGTGTGGAGATACATGACCAGGAAAGGATGGAAAGCTTTCAAGCGAAAGAAAATACCTTTGCTGAGCGAAAAGCAAAGGAAAGCCTGTTTGAGATTTGCCAAGAAAAACGCGAAGCTGACAGCAGAAGATTGGGACAACTTTTTATTTACAGATGAGTGTCCTAAATATCTTTTCCAGTACCCTAATCCAAAAAACGACATCATTTGGGGCTCACAGGAATGTGATGTTCCTCCAGCTTTCCAAGTGAAGCAAAGTGCGAAGGTAATGGTGTGGGGTGGTATGACAGGTCGTGGGCTAACAAAGTTACACATGCTACCCACAGGCCAAACCTTAACTTCTGAGTACTACATCAACCAAATCCTTGAGAAAGAAGTGAAACCCTTGACATTAAGTCGTCAGGTGACAGGTGGCCCGATAGAGAGGAAATAATTGTTTAGCTCAAAGAAAGAGATGACATTCGTTCAGGATGGAGCACCGGCTCACACTTCAAAGGTAACTCAGATGTGGTGTCAAAAGAATTTGCCAAACTTTATAGCCAAGGATGGCTGGCCAGCGAACCATTGAGAACATCTGGAGTATTATTGACGAGACAACGTACAAAGATCAAGCTCCCAAAACGATGAAAGAGCTGAAAAGGCGACTACGCTTTGCATGGAAAAATGTGACTCTTGACACGTTAAAGGAACTCGCACATTCTATGCCCAGGCGCTTAGAAAATGTCATTAAAAATAAAGGCGGGCATTCTGGTTACTAATAATTGAAATGATCGAATGAAAAATAGGCAAACAATAATATGCCTTATTTTTTAAATGTTACGTTTAATAAATGAAACATTAGAAAAAAAACAAATGGGAACGAACTTTTGAAACACCCTGTAGTCCTGGTTTTACATCACAAACCGATTTGCATCACGTTAAGTCTTTGTAAACATGCATGCAATGCAGTTTGTGACGTAAAACCATGCCCCTTACTAGCTCGGTTGTGGGACAGATGATGGCCAGATTTCGTAACTTTTACAGCCTGTAAAAAGTCAAGATTTGGTTAAAAAGCTGCAAAAAGGTGCAGTGCGTTTTGAACAGGTGCAAAGATTTATTTAAGCGAAAAAATATTTTGGGGTTAGGAGCACTTTAAGGGTTTCACACTGACGGAGAACATTGTACTGGAAGCTATAAAGGACACTTCATGTTTCAAGGTTGTTTTTATATATTCAGCTTTATTTTCTTGATGTTAATTTCCCTTTTTTCTGAATTAAAATCAGGAATTGACATTATTTATCTCATCAAAAGAAGGTGCCTTGGTATTGTGTTTCGTTAATAAAATCAAGGTGGTAGCTAGCCGAAAAATTGTTACCAAGGCAATATCAGAAAAAAATCTTTCACATTTCTTTACTATTATTTTTCAAATTATAGCCTTTTACAGGAACCTGAAAAACATGTTTATGCCCACATGAAATTACACAGCTACCGGTAAATATTTTTCCCAAGATGCACACAAAAATAAAGAAATAAATAGTGCAATTTTGACTGAAGCATGTGCCCTCTGTTAAATTCATACTAACTATGATCCTTAAAATAACAGAGAACTTAAAAAAATAAGTATAATTAATGAGGACAGTGATGACAGTGAGATGTCACAAAACAATAAGCTTAATGGGCAAAACAATCACTCTGAACATGTGTTTTACATTTTGGTACATTTCTTTGCTGTCCTCGGCAAAACAACAACATGAAATGACCAAATTTTACATTTTATGGAGAACATGAGCATATGATAGTGAACTCTTCTTTCTTTTTTCCAACTTCAATGCCATTTTCACTAGTTTAGCAGGATAGTTCGCCAGTATTTTACAAGTTAAACAAGTTGGAAAAATCACAAAATAGTTACAATAACGAGAAGATACATTTTGAAATGATGTTGCCATTGCTCTCAGTAATGACTGCAAGGTAGATTTTGGTCTTGTGATGGATTTTTTTTTGTGCTTTTGTTTTCAGCTTGATGCACCCCTGTTTGTGACTTGGTTTCAGTGCGTAGTGTGTCTGTTTTGCTTGTTCTTTTTGAGTTTTCTTGGTGACAAGTATCCCTGGATAGATAAGTTTCCTGCTTTCAATATTGATCTGAAAGTTGCTAGACAGGTGGGTACAGTTGTTAGAGTAACAATTCTAATAAAAAAGTCATCATTGAAGAACTGAGGAATGGAGCAGCTGTTAATAGCACTTGAATATATTAAGGTTTATCTATTGTAAACTACAATAGACTCTGGAGAAAAATGGCCTTCTTGAATAAACAGTGATAGCTCATTTGCTAGACATGAGCGTAATGCAAGGAAAATTACAAAAGAATACGACATATAGTTGAACAGGCAGGCAGCTATGTAAGCTTACAGGCAGCTATGTAAGCTTTAAACAAAAGATAAAAAAAGACCCGGCCCTATTACATAAAATAAGCTTCGATAAAGAATCCTGTTTGAGCACAAACAAGAACGAGGATTTCTACTACTTTTGATTTTATTTTATTTTCTACTTATTTTAACTGTATCCATACGCAATAGACATACTCAGCCTCTTATGTAATTATTTGTGGACAAGCTTTATTTGTATTTTATACCTTTGTATATTTAAATGCTGTAATTAGATAGGCAGGTCCACATCAGCCTTTGGCTGACTTTTACCAACCTGCGTTAACAAATAAAGCTATGTATGTGTGTATGTATCAAAGCAAGGTTGAAGTGCATTATAGGGATTGAATTTCTTACCAGCAAACTTCTTAAGCCCAATTTACATGAGCAATTTTTCCTTGACAAGTTTACTTGTCAATTTTTATTGCTCATGGAGATGATCAACAAGTTTTCCTTTACAATTTTCCATCGACAAGGTTTCCTTGTTCATGTAGATGATCAGCAAGTTTCCCTTGACAAGTTTCGGTTATGCCCGCAACAATAATATCCTTGTCACATTTTCCTTGTTGTCCGTCTACACGAGCAAATTTCTGACTTGACAATTTTTCCTTGTCAAGGAAAAGCTAGCACGCCAGATTTTCCTTGACAAGGAAAATTTGTCCACTATTCCCCATCTACACGAGCAATTTTTCCTTGTCAAGGCAAGTATGCTTCACAGGCTTCGGTTGCTTGTAGAGGCTTGAGTGGTTGGGGAGGGAGACCTTCCAGTTAACATCCCATTGAGGTTGAAGCTTCATGGTACAGCCATTAAAGTACCCCTAACCCCAAAGCATTTTTTTCGCTTATAGAAATCTTTGCACCTGTTCGAAATGCATGGTGCCTTTTTAAACCAAATCTTGATTTTTATAGGCTGTAAAAGTTACGAAACCTAGCCATCATTATTCTGTCCCATGACCAAGCTAGTAAGGGGCATGGGTCTAGCCCTGGTTTTATGGCACAAACTGATTTGCATCGCGGTAAGTCTTTGTAAATATGCATGCAAAGCAATGAAAACAGGGGTAATGCCCGCTACCTTGTGGCCTTAGTGCCCTTAGAGTGGCTTCAACTTACTTGATCACATTAATTTGTGAAGTATCCTTGTCACTCCAGCCACATCCCACTAGCTTTACATTTTTGTTGCTTGTTTTATTGATATGTGGGTACTTGAGCCTGAGCATTAGCTATGCCACGCTGCTGAGGCCTAACAAGGCCGAAACAGCTGTCCATGCATGGCTGCTAATGCTTGGGCTCAATCTTTGTTTTGGTAGATTTAAGGGTAATGCCCGCTACCTTGTGGCCTTAGTGCCATTAGAGTGGCTTCAGCTTACTTGATCACATTAATTTGTGAAGTATCCTGTGCATGCATAGCAGTTTGTGACATCAAACCAGGACTTGTCCCATGCCTCTTACTAGCTCAGTCGTGGGACAGATGATTGTCAGGTTTCGTAACTTTTACAGCCTATAAAAAGTTGAGATTTGGTTTTAAAAGGCGCAAAAAGGCTCAATGTGACATTTTGAACATTGTTCCATTCTGCAGGTGGCCCCCCTATCACTTGTCTTTGTTGGAATGATCACATTCAATAACATGTGCCTCAAGTATCTTGGAGTATCTTTCTACAATGTTGGAAGATCACTCACAACTGTGTTCAATGTGGTAAGTAATAAAGACAATGAAATATCTACAAGGTTAATTAAAGATCAATCAATCAATCAATAAGCTTAACACTGGTACAGATTGTATGCCAAAGTTTTTAGTCAATTATTTTTATTTCACATCAGTGGCTCAAACATGTAGAAACTGACTTGATTAAGTGCCCAGCTGCGGAAAACCTTTGACTGAGTAAGCTTCTTGTATTTGCCTTTGTTATAGATCTGCACATTTGTCATCCTTGGCCAAAAGACCTCTTTGAAAGCAATGCTCTGCTGTGGCATCATTATTGGTGGTTTTCTTATGGGCGTTGATCAGGAGGGTAGCTCAGGCGAGCTGTCGTACATTGGTGTTGTGTTTGGCGTGCTGGCAAGTCTGTGTGTTTCTCTGAATGCAATCTACACCAAGAAAGTATTACCTGTAGTGGACAGTAATATCTGGCGACTTCAACTCTATAACAATTTCAATGCAATTTTTCTTTTCCTTCCTCTAATGGTTATCTGTGGTGATGTGAAGGCCATGTTTAATTTTGAGATGATCGCATCTCCATATTTCTGGGGGATGATGTTCTTGGGTGGGCTTTTTGGAATTGCAATTGGTTATGTCACAGGTCTGCAGATCAAAGTCACAAGTCCTCTGACTCACAACGTCAGTGGAACAGCTAAGGCTTGTGCTCAGACAATCCTGTCTGTGACTGTAAACCACGAGATTAAAACAGCACTGTGGTGGCTTAGTAACGCAATGGTGTTGGGTGGTTCAACGGCTTATACTGTTGTTAAACACTCTGAAATGAAAGCTGATCACTCAAAGCAACCAGTGACAGCTGAGAAAACCAATGGGGATGGGACATCTAAAAATGGAAGCAATCCAGTTTAATTTAAGGGTACATTTTCGAGGAAAAGTGGTCAAACAAAAGAGAGATTTAGAATCTTGTTTATGGCAAATGACAAAAATAACCAAGTTCACTCAGACTGTGTAGATACGCAGTTTTTTTATTAACCACAAGTGCAATAATCATTTTGCATGATTTCTATAATTATGCTCCATTACCAGTAATTATTGTGAGATCATGTAAACTAGAATTTGTGGTATGACATTTGCTGTATATATGCAATCCTTAATCACTCCAGTATCCTGTGTGTCACGTTTACTAACAACAACAACAACGACAATCTTTATTCACACTATTCAGGTACAAAGAAGTAAAACAAAAAAAAGAAACTATAGAAAATGAAATGATAGAAGTTATGTAGCTATATGTACAATTTAGAATCAGTGTGCAATTTGCCCAAGATTAAATAGCAAGGAGAATGTTGGTGAAGTCTCATTGCTTACATTGGTGGGAATTGCGAGAAAGCTATTATAAATGATGTCCTCTTTTCTCCACCCACTAAACGCTTTCGTTATTATCACACTGTATTAGTCATGTTGAAAGGTCTATAAACCGATTATCATGTGTTGCCATTGCACAGGAAAATACTAGACCGTGAACAATCCATAGTAGTCAAGACACATGGGATGGGGTAGGGATACCTGTTGTCTCACTGATGAGTATCAGAATTGTCACTTAATGCCTTGAATAAAATTCCTGCAGGCCCAATATTTTCAGTAACACAGGTATTGCTTGGGATAGGACTTCAATAGTACATTTCATTTACATTTTGTTATTTATTATAACAGAACTCATTAAGCATAAAGATACAATAGGCCATTTCTGAGTTGCCTCGAATCTCTTCATCAAAGCTAGGCTATCTTGGTGCACACTCTTTCTCAGTCATATGCAAATGTAAAGAGTGCAAGAACTGCTAATTCTTTTAAAGTGCTTCTCAAAAACTCACTTCCTTTAGCTTTTCCTAATTAATTCAAGTTGTTTCTGTCATTTTTATAATAATAATTTAATAATTTAGAACTTATATAGCGCATTTTCCATGTGTATATGATCAAATGCGCTTTACAAGCAGATGAAATTGGAATTTGGAAATGTTGGTTTTTGTGGAGAGGGGAAAACCGGAGAACCCGGAGAAAAACCTCTCAGAGCAGAGAAGAGAACCAACAACAAACTCAACCCATATATGACGTCAAGTCCGGGAATCGAACCCGGGCCACATTGGTGGAAGGCGAGTGCTCTCACCATTGCGCCATCCCTGCTCCCCCTATTTATATAGATTTTTGGATTGTAAAGAATAATAATTATTTGATCATTGTCATGGAAAATGACTATAAAAATTCATATATTATTTATGAAATAAAACTAATATCCATATCAAAAACTTTGCTTGAGGAGTTGCTTTGAAGATGAGGCTGAAGTGAATTCAGAAATAGTCTGTTATTACCAATACATTGTGGTTGTAAATTCTATAGATTGTGTAGCTCCAGAAAATATCTATGCCTCCCCCACTGAACTTAGGTTTTTTGCCAAGACCTGCCACCCCTCTGGAAATTCCAAATAGTTCCATACATTCTTTTTTTAATTTTTTGGTCTTTGAGACCTGGGGAGATTTTCTAGAACTACACATTGTGGATCTGGTTGGCATTCTGAACAACTAGTAATTAAAAATTAGTTTATGTGTGAGATAATTTCTTTGTGTTATTGAAGATGGGGTCAATAAAACTATTAAAGTTGTGTGACCAAGGTGTGAATGCAACAAAACAATAAAAGTTATTGCCAAACATTTGCTTTTATTTCACTTTTAATAACCATCAAAACCTACAAGCCTTGGTGTTCTTACTAGCTACATCCATTCCCAAATTAAAGTTAGGACGTTTCATTGTCAGTTTTCCAAGTGCACAATGTACATTAATGCAAGTTTACACATCATTACCCTTGGTAATAAAATAGAAAAGATCTAGTACCGTTGAACCTAGATTATCTGGGCCATTTCTTGTGGTCCCATTGTTTTCATGAATATTAATAGGATATGATGAAGATACCTAAAGTGCTATTCTTTTGAATTCTCTTTGATTAATGCATTGAAAAGTGTTTGAACTGGCCTTGATTTCTTTTAAACTTCAAATTTCAAAGCACTGGTCAACATGCATTTTAAAGATGGTGTAGTCATTTGAGTTCAGATTGGCTGAGACTGTCTTGTTTTGTTGCTAAGTGAAATGTTGGTTTACTAATTCATTTTTATCTCACTACTGTTCATATTTTCGATTATCTGGACTATTCACTCCAGTCCCGTTGAGTCCGGATAATCAAGGTTTGACTGTATTTGGCAAGAGTCCCTGAAGGAAATTAAATCTACATCTTTACTTGTAGAAATTCATTTCAAAGGTTCACTTTGCCTATACAAAACATAGCCTTAGGGTATGTGTGCATTGATTCAATTTTTCATCTTATATTTTCCCGTAATAAAACAGATAACATTACAGGCCATTTTTAAAAAGTCTGGCTCCTGCTTACAACATGAAACATAACAATATAATTACCAGTATATAAACTTGAGTAAGTCCCATTGGCTTACAGGACAACAACCCTGTACACGATAGTTCTAACACATTCTGCAGCTATCACTTAAAACATTTTAAATGATTTATATTTTACTCTTGACTATAGCCTATACAAACTATATACTAGTTACTTTCTTTGTGACTTATAAGCCAATTAAGTCACGATCATCATCATGATTATTGTCAGGATCATGATCAGTATTATTGTCATTTAGAGTAACAATGGTGTGAAAATATAATTTAGGGAATTAAAAAGGGAGTTAAAGTATTCAATTGTTATACAGTCAGATTCAGTTTGCGCCAAACTTTTTACATAACAATTGAATACTTTCACACCACTGTTACTGGAAATGAGACAAGACTGTTAATTAGAAATACTCCTGTCTTATATAATGATTAATGAAACCACTGGCCTTTTTATGTTTTCTTCCACTGTCCCATACAAGAATCAGTTTCTTCAGACAACGCGCAGGGGGAGGGTCTGGGGGGCTTTAGCCCCACCACTTTTCAAAAGTACAATGTCTCGAGGGCAATCGTATGTTGAGTTGAGCTTTGTTTTGTGGATACATTACTAATTGCCAGTTATGATTAGTTAAGCGAAAAGTTAGTAAATTTTTGTTTTAAAACACTGCTTCTTGTTGCTGAAAGTATATTTTTCACCACACTATGTTAGTTTTAAATGCATTTCTAGCCATTTCAGACGACTTTAATTTTAAAAATTTCCAGGGGAGCATGTCCCCGGACCCTCCGAATTGACTCACACTAAGGCACACAAGGACTCGCGCTAAGGCACTTGCAAAGTTGCTGTGCGAGCCCTGTTCTTAGGTTTATTACTAAGTTTAGCTTTCAGCTATTGTAAGCATTTCCAGAGGGTAACGTTCCCATGAACTGGGCTTCCCTTCTTGACTGGTCGATCTTGGAGGCCTTTAGCATCGTAAGAGAGCCAATCAAAGACATGGCCACCATCAAGTAGAAGGGGCCTGTCCATCCATACTTGTCGGCAATCCACCCTACAATAGGGCCTTCAATGATGGGGCCTAAACCACCAAAACCTGGAAAACAAACCAATATATATTAAACAGCCATGTTACTGAATTGAATATGTGAAAGATCACTGCAGTTATGATAAGCAGAAGTGAAAAAAAGGCTAAAAAAAAGTCAGGCTTGTATGGGATTTGAACCCATGACCTCTGCGATACCAGTGCAGCGCTCTGCCGACTGAGCTAACAAGCCATCTGGGAGCAGCTGTTCATTTGTTGGTTCATAAGATACCCGTGAGTGATGTCAGAATATATGAGATTGTTGAGAATATATGAAAATCATATAATTATTTAATTCGCAGCTCAAATATATGCCCTAGCCCTATTGTCATTTTGCCGCCATTTTTTCTTGTGTTTGAATAGGGAATATGTTGCCTTAAATAGAGCACTTTCTGTTGGAAAATGCTACCTACCTTGCAATATGTGCCTGTTTATTAACTGTTTGCTCAATGTTCAAATGATGTATGCAAGCAGATTCAAGCAATGTTGTGGCAAAATTCTTAGCGAACTTTCAAGTTTATGTACTCACAAACTCTTTCATGGACACTTGACTCATGAAAATTAAAGCTTAATTTAATTACTTATTTATTTCAGAATTCATCCATGGGAAAGTAGATGTCGCAAATTCATAAAAAAGCTACTCTTACTATTTCTTGGTAGTGAAAGATAGTAGTGAACTTGTGTTTAACTTATATACTCATCAAAATTTTCTAACCATTCACAAGTCCAGATGTAGCAGCCTGTGCATTTTCCTGTTCACCTATCTCGGCGGGTATTGAACCAGTTAAATAAGGATCCACTCCACAGTTACAGGCTCCAGCTAAGAACATGAACACGGCATTCACTGTAATTCCCCACTGGCCTGTGTACTGGAACAGAGCCATGAATACAGTGCTGCCAAACAGGGCCAATGTTACTCCATAAATAGCTCTACCTTGAAGAAATCTGGAAAAGATCAAGAATGTACAGCTTTTGTTAAAGGAGCATTGTCACGCTATTGTACCATTACTTTAAAAAGCTTAGGACTGCCTATGCATCAGTGGAAACCTTAAAATAATGGTCTAGTTTTGCTGCCAAAGACTGTAGTACTGGATTTACACTATAAACTCTTGTATCCCATTCAAGATGACGAGGATGGAAATGGATTGAAATTTGAACAAACTTGCCAGAATAATGATAAATGTAAAGAGCTGTAAAGAGCTTCGAATTACTTTCAGTAAACAGAAGCAGGAGTTTCCTCCAATCATAGTTAATGGGAAAGGTGTAGAGACCATAAAGTCTGCAAAACTCCTTGGGGTTACCATCAGTGATGATCTGTCATGGAATGAGCATGTAAGAGAGATTGTAAAAAATGCCTCAAAGCGTTTGTATTTTTTGGTGCAGCTTAAGAGGGCGAGACTCCCGACAAGTGAACTAGTATTATTCTATTGCACTTGCATTCGATCTGTACTTAGCTATGCGGTACCGGTGTTCTATTACTCGCTGCCATTGTATCTCAAGACGGAACTGGAGAGTGTCCAGAAAAGGGTACTGGCTATTATTTTCCCGGGGATAGACTACAGCGATGCTTTAGTCAGCACTGAATTACCAAGTATTGAACGTTACAATGAAAATATTTGTAAGAAGACTTTTAATTCTATCTTAAATGATAAGAGTAACCGGCTAAGAAATCTTTTACCTTCAGCCCACAAGTCGTCTTATTCTCTAAGACGATGCAGGCGGTTTGAAACACCAAGGTGGAAAACAAATAGATTCAAGGATACATTTTCAATGAAATCTTGTATTGAGCATGATATTATATAAATATAGTTTTATTAATTTTAATAACAGTTTTTATCATTCTACAGTATTAAATTTTACTTTTAGGCTTATTATTATTCTTACATTTGTCGTGTTATTAGATATATTCTATTACAGTAATTTTATTACTGTTAATACACAATTCAGCCCCTTAGAGGGCTGCCATGTATTTGTATTTGTGAAATAAACCTACCTACCCAGCTTTTCAAAATTTCAAGCTATGAATTGAAAAAAAAAAGAACACCCAAAAATTTATTATGGTTAGCTCTCTCTGCTAACATTTCATTGGAATTCATCTTGCTGATTCTGTAGGAGCATTTTTCGCACAATAACAAGTAAAAGAAAGCAATTTTGGCAGAATTGAACCAAAAAAAGCAAAAATCCCAGTGACAGTGTTCCTTTAATATGTTACTGATGGTTCAAAATCAAGGTGATCTTGCCAAAAGTGAATGCTTTAAAGGTAGGACTGTCCCTAGTACATCAAGGGCCAGTTCCTGAAAGGTGTAATAACTCTATTCCAGGGATAAATCTGCCATATACCAGGAGTACCTTTTGGAATAAGGCAGATTTATCTCTGGAATAGAGTTATTACACCTTTCAGGAACCAGCCCCTGGAAACTATTAATAATAATATTTATTAGTTCTTAAGGCCAGCAAAAAAGGTTGAGATGAGATGCTACTTAGCCTGTGTAGCTGGTGGCCTAAGTTGGTGTGCAACTAACAAACATTTCAAATGAAGAATGATCCTCGCAGTTGTGAACGCAATTTATGCAATTGCAAAAAGAAGCCTGAAAAAAATTCAGGACTTCAATGGGGTTTGAACCCGTGACCTCGCGATTACCGGTGCGATGCTCTAAGCAACTGAGCTATGAAGCCACTGACGTTGGGAGCAGGTCAATTGTGGGTTCATATGTTCCCATTAAAGAAATGAGTGTGAATGATATATGAAATGAATCATACATGTATATGAACTGCGGAAATGAAATCAAATGAAGAATGATCCTCGCAGTTGTGAACACGAAAAGAAGCCTGATTTCTTTCACGGGAACATATGAACCCACAATTGACCTGCTCCTAATGTCAGTGGCTTCATAGCTCAGTTGGTTAGAGCATTGCACCAGTAATCACGAGGTCACGGGTTCAAACCCCGTTGAAGTCCTGAAATTTTTTCAGGCTTCTTTTCGCAATTCCATAAATTGCATTCACAACTGCGAGGATCATTCTTCATTTGATTTCATTTCCGCAGTTCATATATGATTCATTTCATATATCATTCACACTAACAAAATTATTTGTTTGCATCAAACAAGATTAGAAGAATGGGGTATTATGTGCACATATTCTGTGAAAATCTACAGAGATGAGATTTGGCCAATGGCCAATGATTTGGCGCTGCCGGAAAGGGGTACCTTTTTCACACTTCAGGTATATGAAAGGGTAGGGATTTAATGAGTCGAAGTATATGAAAGGGTAGGGAATTCTGTCATTGAGGTATTTAAAAGGGCCTTTCATTAATTATTTGGAACACACATACGTTATGACTGTACTGTTTTAATTATTGAACTCTATGTGCAAATGACAACAAGACTTCCTGTTTTAGGTATACGAAAGGGGTGCTATTTGTCAATGGAAACAATACGAAAGGGGTACCTTTTCTGTTAAGAATGGTACATAAAAGGGTAAGGGGTCGGACTCCCTGTATTAAAATTTTTTCAGTACCCTGGCCCGGGGGCCAAAGACACTTGTATCAATACAACAAGTTACCAGTACATGTACCTGTTGACAAAGAAGCCTAGCATAGTGGTACCCAATACTCCTCCAATTTCAAATACTGTGGACAAGTAGCCTGCCTGGTATTTTGTGTAGTTGAGCTGCAAATCAAAATGATTTATTTTATTTATAATTCGAGTAATTACTGGTATAAAAGTATGGGGCTGTGCTCTAGCAGCACCTGGTGGCCCCTGGTGACTTTGCTTTTGCCTTTGGGCGACAAGGAAATCTTAGTTTTTGCTCAAATTTACTATGCTGGGCACCCTGAATTTCAAAGGTTCCAGGAGATTTGGTCACCTGTATGGGAGACTGGGAGAGTCGTTCCATATCCGGGAGTATCCCAGATAATCTGGGAGAGTTGGCATAAGTGATGTAAGTTGTAAGTCAAAATGAAATTTAAGTCAAATTTCATTTTGACCAAGGTTGAAATCATTTTGACCTGAATTTCATTGGATATTGAAGCAACAAGGGTGCAATTCAGTTTACAACACACCACAGTCTTAAATTTCATTACTGGTGCTGTCTCGTGCATTTTTACTTACCGCTTGGTAGAGGTACATTGGAAGCCACATGTACATGCAGTACCTGACAAGCTTCACACAACAACTGGCCCAGCACAGCTCAGGTACCATCCTTACAAAATTAAAATAATCAAATAAAGAATGATCCTCGCAGTTGTGAACACAATTTATGCAATTGCGAAAAGAAGCCTGAAAAAAATTCAGGACTTCAACGGGGTTTGAACCCATGACCTTGTGATTACCGGACGGATGCAATGCTCTAACCAACTGACCTATGAAGCCACTGACGTTGGGAGCAGGTCAATTGTGGGTTCATTTGTTCTCGTGAAAGAAATGAGTGTGAATGATATATGAAATAAATCATATATGAACTGTGGAAATGAAATCAAATGAAGAATGATCCTCGCAGTTGTGAATGCAATTTATGTAATTGCGAAAAGAAGCCTGAAAAAAATTCAGGACTTCAATGGGGTTTGAACCCGTAACCTCGCGATTACCGGTGCAAAGCTCTAACCAACTGACCCATGAAGCCACTGACGTTGGAAGCAGGTCAATTGTGGGTTCATATGTTCCTGTGAAAGAAAAGAGTGTCAATGATATATGAAATGAATCATAATCTGAACTGCGGAAATGAAATCAAATGAAGAATGACCTGCTCCCAACGTCGGTGGCTTCATAGGTCAGTTGGTTAGAGCATTGCACCGGTAATTGCGAGGTCCCGGGTTCAAACCCCGTTGAAGTCCTGAATTTTTTCAGGCTTCTTTTCGCAATTGCATAAATTGCGTTTCACAACTGTGAGGATCATTCTTCATTTGATTTCATTTCCGCAGTTCATATATCATTCACACTCATTTCTTTCACGGGATCATATGAACCCACAATTGACCTGCTCCCAACGTCAGTGGCTTCATAGGTCAGTTGGTTAGAGCATCGCACCAGTAATCGCGAGGTCACGGGTTCAAACCCCGTTGAAGTCCTGAATTTTTTTCAGGCTTCTTTTCGCAATTGCATAAATTGCATTCACAACTGCGACGATCATTCTTCATTTGATTTCATTTCCACAGTTAATGTATGATTCATTTCATATATCATTCACAAATTAAATTAAAATAATAAAACATTTTCCTGCACTGCAGTCAGGAGAAACCAGAAGCACGGGACAGCACTCAAGAACCAGTCTGGTTCTTGAACTAAGAAGCAGTTTATAGGAAGGTCTACAGAAAAGAAATTTTAGTGCCTAGAAATCATAGTGTTCAGTTTTTGTTTTATTTATTTATTTTGTTTGCTTGTTTGTTTGCTTTTTTGAGGAGGTTCCACTTTTCCTTTATATTTATCTTTAGTTCTTGAAAGCTCTCCCCATAATTATATTCAGCTGAATATTTATTCCTAAGTGAAGATGTAAAACAACCCTTGAAGAAAACTTAAAACAATTTTTACCTTAATCTCCACAGCTGAGCATAAGTCAGTTGATTCTGGTTGGACTCAGCTGATGGTGTTCCAGTTGAAGCATTGTTTGATTCTAAGAAAAAAAAATATCTGGTCACCAAAATTTTAAAACGGTAAAAAACAAGCTGCAAGGGTGGTTACACGGCATAGCCTGTGTCACAGCTGCCTCTCACCGGAAAAACGCGGAGAGAGGCGGCTGTGACACAGGCTATACACGGCATGGAATATATATTTTAACCAATATTTCGGGAGGCACAGCCTTCCTTCATCAGGGTGTTACACATTATGACCCTATGGCAAAACAACGTTACAACCGAAAATAAGTTGTTGATATGATTTGATACTATAGTAAAGGTAAACAATATTATAATAATGTAAAATGTCACAGTTTGAAAATATGAAAACTTTGTTCATGATTAGGTTCAGTGAATACCCCAGATACTTAGTCAAAAGAGCATTAATTATAGTTTTTATATCATCTCTAAGTTCGATTAATTTTTAAATAAATTATGTTTTTGGTAACCAAATAAGCCTTTTTAATAGTCACTTGCAGTTATGAAATAAGGTGACAATAAAAAGTTAAAAAAATAATATTAGTGTACCACTTACATGTAGTGGTATTTTACTGGTCTTTATTAATTGATATCAATGACTTTTTCTAGCCAATAAAAGCAATGAAAACTACTTTTTTACCAACATTTTCCATTAAAAAAAGAATATCAGTTTCAGCCAGCGAAATGACAAATTGGAAAGCCCTGAGAAATTTGCAAGTGACATTTGATTTTATGTAATTATGAGCATGTACCTTGTGCCCCTGTTGGTTCCAAAATTCCTAATTCTGAAGGAGATTGAAGGAAGAGATAAACTAAAATGCCAATGCCACCCTAAAAACAATTTTAAAAATATTATAATAAAAGAACATAAGACTTAATAGTTAAATCAATCATTTGAAACAAAAGATTTACAAGGCAAGATTAATTTACTCTCAGTTAAATAATAAAGAGGCTTATCAAAAGATAAAACTTACCACTATTGTAGAAGGAACCAAAAAGATAAACTTCATATCTGGTGTAAATATAGACTGTAACTGAACCTATGTGGTGCACATGCAAGAAGGAAAGCATGTTAAGTATACCAAGTCTGTTAGAAGTTAAGATATGGTTGGGTCGATGTTTGAGGCTGACTGCTACCACTGTATGATCTTAATAGTTTCAAAAGTGGTAGTAAGAATATTTTCCGTTTTACCTCCACCAATCAAGGGCAAAGCCTTGCTAATTCAGCACTTTGCATCAGAGAGAGATCCAACACAATAGCCCTTTTTACAGTTGTGTTCTCAGTGACCTGGCCTCTGAGTGGAAGCGAGGCTGGAGGTGACCTTGTTTTGATCCAAAACGGTAGACCTGTCTTTTTTATGCAAAAGTACACTAATTAGCATAAGAATAACGTGATTTACATGAGAAAAGCAGTGAGGTCCGTATCAAAACAAGGTCACCACCAGCCTCGTTTCCGTTCATAGGCCAGGTCACTGAACATGACACATAATTTTAAAATAATTACCAAAAACTTTCATAGTGATGGTAATGCTACTCCACTCCAGAAAAGAGATACTAGTCCGACAGCTTCCTTTCCACAACTACATAAGTGCACCTTGGATGTCTATTAATAGTTTTAGTTGTCCAGCTGTGGACATGGACACCTTGGTTAATTCTACAAGTCCATATAATAACCTAGAGTTAAATTAACTGTATTTGAGTAAGAAATACTCACAGCCAATGCTGTCCCAAGGATGCCACCTGCAAAGCTGCTCGTACCAAAAAGACCAAATACAGTCATCCTTTGCTTGTCAGAAAACCAGTTTGTCAGTGATTTGACGCAGTTTGGCCAGGCTGTGGACTATCAATGTGCATGTTACAACATATTTATTACTCGGGATACTGTAAGTATACCGAGTTATAAAATGTGTCAGATTTCAGTCTTTTTTTTTTCTGTGCAGCAAAATGCACAATACAATTACGTTCCAGTGTTTGGATTGGCCAATATACAATAGCAGGCACGTGGCGGTGTGTTCATTGGTTAAAGCAAACCACATAGTCCAAAGGTCGAAAGGCTAACATCGCACGACGGTTGTTTACAAGTTATGCAAATTCATCGTGTTTAAGTTGTGAAGCTGGATATTTTAAGACAGCACGATCTAGCCCCGTGAAAAGGTTTGCCGAGTGTTAAGAAAAAGTTGGAAGCCTCGCACGTGTAGTGCTTATCGGCTAATCGATATCACAAGTCGAATTCGACTGTGACAGAAAAATTACAGATTTGCACAAAGTTGTTTTCGTAATGTGATACCTTCCATTTAATATGTGACCGCAAGTGAACACTCAATGTTAAATAATCCACTTCGACCGCTGGACCAAATTTTCCTGCACATATCTTTGTAAAGTTGTTAAGCTAGATTTTAATACAGTACAGACTGTCCGCGTGAAAAGGTTTGCCGAATTTTAAGACAAGGTTGGAAGCCTGGCACGTGCTGTGAGAGAACGTTGTGACAGTTCTATATTTAGAAAATCGCAAAGTTGTTTTGATGTAATTTGATCCGGTTTATATCACAACTCAATCGCTGTGACAGTTCTATATTTAGAGACAAGTTTGCGAATTTTTGGTTTTCACGTGATGTCAGGAAAAAAAACTAAAATTAAACATTTATATTTTTTACCTTCATCAGGTAAATGACATTTTAAGCCAAGTAACAGCTTTGTTTTGAAAATAGAGTGGTTTGAATTTCGAGTTCTTTTTACAATGCGTGACATCTGGATTGCTTCTGAGAAACATGTACACGGAAACGATTCGCCTTGTGTTTTCGAGTTTTGAATATCCAATATGTTAAGAGAGAAGTGTCTATGCGAATGTTTTCAAGCTTCACAGAGAGAAAAAACTCCAGATGTTGCCACTTAATTTAGAAGTAAACAACAACAGCTGACAACGAATATGGATGGCAACTCTTAAAACAGTTTAACGAGCTTTGCTCGTACGTGAACAAAAAGGCCTTATGTGAACCCAAAAGCAAATCACTAGCCAGATAGTTTCGAGAATCAGAAAGCGTGCGTCCGGCTTCTGCAGCACAAAAGTATCCCGAGTGAACACTCATAGAGCGTCTTGTTTAGTAACAAACTCTGCTAAATTCTGTTCCTATCATATAAATTCAGTGTAAGATGATGTCAGTATGATAGCATTGATATCTTTGTATTCTCTCAGCTAAATAAGTAACAGATGGGGGGAGGAGAAAGGGGTCAGGGGGACAAAATATCCCCCTGACCATACCCTGTTCTTTTGTTTCCTGTACCTTTTCTCCTGAGTTCCCACACTTTTTTTATTGTTCCTGCTCCTGGAAAAATTATTTCTCTCCCACCTCCCTTGTAGAACTCCTGCTTCCTATCCTCTCCTTTCCCGTCTCCCGTACCCCTCCTGCCCCTTATTCTATTAGGTACCCCCTGCCTCCCCTCCCCCCCTCAACTAATTTAACAGAGCTGACAACAAGCTTCTGAGGAGCAGGCTCCATTGGAACTCAGACAGTCATGAACATGAACAAAGAAATGAATTCCATTCTTCTTGTTCTTGTCCATTCATTCTTCTTTGTTTTTTGTAATAAGCTATAGATATTAATAATAAATATTAATAATAATTATTCATATCTATAGCTTATTAATATTATTTAGGGCGCTTATTAGTTCTTACTATATCGAGCCCCTCTCCATTCTATTTTCTTTACCTTGTATTTATTATAAAAGTAATTCTTAATATAATTTGAATGGAGAAAACAAAAAATGAAATGAAATTTTTCAAACTTTTATAGTAAGTAGAAGAGGATTGTCTTCCCATATTTCTGGCATGTCAAGTTAAACACACTAACCACCATTCCACCAATGTTCCACCAATGTGCAGAGAATCAAAACTAACCTGTGCTGTTCCATTCAGGAAAAGAAGCAATGCAAACACCATTATACTGTTCCAGTAGCCAAAGGTAATCTAAAATCACAAAAATGAAAAAAAGAACAGTTTAGTGTCGTAATTTCAGTAAAACATAAGTCAAAACAAATCACATCCTCAACTCTGGAGCCTCTTTAGGGTAAGCAAATTGAATATACTTTATCACCTCAGCAACATCAAAGACTGTTGTTAACCCATTGGCGCCCGTGCCGGCCAAAACCAGCCGCACAAGACTCCCATGCTTCAAAACCTTGCAACTTTCTCAATCACACAAATATTGCCTTTAGTTAACTGTTAGTTGTGAGCACGAAATGGGATGTCCTTTAAATTTGGATATCCAATAAACGCAAGAAACGTAGCGATTTTTACCAAATATGGCCTTTTGAGTTTGGACAAGAACAAAACTGACCATTTTTAACGTCAAAGAGAAACAATGAAAATGTCACTTTTTGCCTTTGTTTTTTACCTCGTAAAACCAAACTTCAGCCATCATAACAAAATTCAGTACTTGTTCTAGCTTAGAAATGACTTTTTTTGTTCATATTCTTCTCCCAAGCATAGATACAGCCTTTTGTTCCAGTGCATTCGGACCTTTCCGCCATTTTCAACATCTCGACCACATTGCATGCTGGGAAATAACAAGAAGTTTTGACAGCGCCCGTTCCTTCCCCCAATTCTTTCACATATAAACTAAGTCTACAGCCACTCCGACCTACTGCCAAAAATTTGTGTGGTCATCCGAGTGCTCAGAAATTCCAAAATATGCAGTGGTAGGTCGAGAAATTCATCAATAGTCGAGTCCCAAAGGTACTAAGCGTCCGACTGGCCAAATTTCCAGTTCGGCGAGTAACAAGCCAAATTTGACAACAAAGTACATTACATCACCTTGCTCGATTCTTTGAGAAAGTGGACTCTTAGCTACCATCACGCTTAATGATGCTCATCAGGCAGCCACTAAAGATGAAAAATGGTTGTAAACTTAGCAAAAATCGCATGCAACCGAACTTGGGACGTCCTTGTAGCTCCACGTATGAAAAAAAGCTATGTCAGAATGACATTTTCAGAAACCTTGAGCCTCCAGTGCCTTAGGACAGCACCACTTTTCCAAGGGAGTTTCAATAAAGAGTCACGAAATGCTATGGATCATTTATAGGTGGAAAATCACTCCGAAAAGGTAAAAATGGCTGGGTGCCAATGGGTTAACGTTGACGCCTTATTTGTATATGACATTGGAAGATCAAGGGACCTGTAACACCTGCTTCTGACATGGCTGAGTGCTGACTATTCTTGGTTTTCACATGACGTCTTAAAAAACTAAAACTCAAAAGTAAACAGACTTTTGCATTTTTATCTTCATCATGTAAAAGACATACAAGAAATGTATCTGCTTCCATGTTTTCAGCTTGGTAGCGTGCTTTGTTTTTAAAATAGAGCAGTTTGAATTTGATAGTTTTCACAGTGTGTGACATAACAGATGTCTGCCCACAAGCATATCGCATACACCAAAACATCGATTCACCGTGTGTTTTTGAGGTTTTAAAAGCCAATATGACAAGAGAACCATCTATGTGAAATTTTGCAGGCTCAACAGAGCGAAGAAAGCCTTTGAGATAGCCAAAGTAAGTTCCAGATGGTTTTCACTTGTTTCTGGCCGCCATGTTGGAGCTCATCAAGATGGGCTCCATCATGGTGTTTCCATACCAAACCTTATAATTTTGATTGGTACATTCTGACGAATAACTCGAGTACGGGACATTGCACAGCCCTGAAGCTTGGACATATTCTTTATTTATTATTTCTTGTTTATTTATTATTTCTTGACTTTATCTATTGAAGGATTGATAATTTTATTTTTTTACTTGCGTGACATTCGCGTGACTGAAAACCAAGAATTCTTTTAACTATAAGTGTTAGTTGCTACAAGTTAACAGAGCATGTATATGTGGTACATGTCTGGTAAGCAATGTGTGGGGCATATATGGGAACAAAAATATAATCAAACCCCTCCCACAATCCACACCTGTTATAAAAAGATACCAACAAACCATGTTCTTCTGTGATCTCTCTGCTGAGAGTAAGGTAAGGTAAACTTTATTTTGCCAGGGTGGCCCATTCAGCAACAAGGCTGATATAATCTCGCTGTTATAGCCTCGTTCTGTACATGGACACCTCTCATAATCAGACAACTGTGTTTGTTACCAAGGATGTCCACTTGTTCAGGAAATTTGACTATACTGGTACAACAAATCCACTCTTACCATTGATAAAGCAGAGCCCAAAAGGCAGCCAGCCAATGCCCTCCGAGGGCCATACTTATCACCAAAAGATGCAAGGGCCATCTACAAAAAAGGCAAAGCAAAGCTTAGTGGTTGGTTGAAAATTATGTAATGTGTCATTTATATCAATTCATTTTGACATATTTTGCATGTAAGGCAATAACGAATCCATTATTATCTACCTGCATAAAAGCATACGGTAACAACAGTGCAGTGTCCAGAAACCCCAGTTCTGTTCTTGTGAGGCTAAAAGTATTAGACAGATCTGCCTTGACCTGAAAATTAACCCACACAATTAGATAAATTCTCCTGGAGACCTGGTTTTATATCTCAATATTTCTATAAGAATTAAAATATATACAAGACTAAACTGAAGAATTTAACATTTCTTTCAAGGTGCATATCCAGTTATCCAGTGATATAAGTTTAATGGCTCTGTGTTTGGCATGTGGCATTCCAAGACAGTCTGCAGACCAATAACTGTTGGAATTACCCTAGCTGGGAAATTAAATTCGACCTAGTTAGGTCTAATCTGGTCCTTGGATTTGGGATAGTCTGCAGACCAGTTTCAGGTCTGCAGTTTCTAGTCAGAAATGTCACACACAGATGGGCTATTTGAATATCAATCACTATCCATTGTTTTTTATACAAATGTGTGAGTAAGACTTTGCACTTTTGGGAGTCTTTCAACCGATGGTATCAAACCCACTCGATTATCCATTCTTGTAATTTTATGCAAATGTCTACGCCAGTTAATTGCACATGGCAGTGACCAACGCGAAAGCCTAAGCTACCTTGGTCACCGTGCACATTTTATCTTTCACCTTTATGTAATTTATTGTTATTCCTTTTTCTCTTATAGTACAGTAACATCTGGTAATAGTGCAAAAAAATAGAAAGTCTGAAATCTGGTCATATTTAATTAAAAAAGACCTTGTTTATTTGATTTGAAGACAATTTCTTGCACTATGATTTGCATTTCTTCGCAACTCTTGGGATCCTGAGTTCACGAATTTTCTCACTCTGGTGTAGCAGAAGCACAAATCCATCTGAGGTTAGAGCTGGTTGTATATATGTTGTGGTTTAAATTTATCTTTGGTTTAAAAATTTTCAAACCAGTTTGACTGTTATTTACCTTTGTTTCAGATTATGAATAATGAATAAATGACAAAGGAAAATCAAAATCAAACTGGTTTGAAAAATTTTAAACCAAAGACAAATTTATACCACAACATATATAAGCTTATACAATGACAAAAGTAATGACCTTATCTACTCACCACACCGAGGGGCTTCCGAAGTAAATACGTGGATGCATAACTGAGCCATGTCAGAAAAAGGCAGAATATCTGTCTGCCATTAAAGCCACCCATTGTAATCATAATGTACACCACAGAATCTGGATAAAACAACGCCAGTCATCCACTAGCTCTATCCGCCAGCCATTTTGAGTAAATCTCCTCTAAAAACTGTTGGTAGACTGGGCACGAGTGTGTTATGTATGATGACGTAAATAAAAACGTCATCCGAAGATGCAACCATTGCGTAATTTTGCGCAAAACAATGAAAATTATAAAAAATTGTATGTTGAAAGTCACCCTGGTGAAAGTTATTTCTTTTTGAAGACAAAGTTTCGAACGTTAAGTCAATAAAAATGTACTAGCTGAACTCCTTCCTTGGTCGTTTGGTGTCCTGTGTGGTTTATGTTGCTTCGAAATTGTATTCGTGTGTTGATTATATGCAAATGAGGCTTTTTCCTGATAAAAAATGATAATATTAATGTTGGCTCAGCGAAAACAGGGTGCGTACTGTTTAAACAGTTTATTTTGTAAAGAAATACTGAATATCTCTGGAATTCCATGCACTGTATTTGATCAGCTTAACCGAGCAGTCTCTGTTTAGTTTTTCTCGAAAAAGCTAAAACAATTTTCAAAAGCCAGGTTTAATACTTTCAAAACATTCTTTGTGTTTAAAGAAGCAGCGAATAAACAAGCTCAAATTACTGAAGTATGGCTTTGGTCAGTACAAAACGTGAGCTTATGCACAATGGAAAGATAAAAGACAAAATCAAAAGTTATTCTGCAACTAATCCTGCTGCAGTGAAGGAATTTCAGCTACGTGCAAGTATTTTCCTCTTGGGTATAGAATAGCAGACTGGATTGAATGGAAAGTGTGAAATATAAAAGAAGTAGAAACAAGGGCTAAACTTTTTGTTGTGACATTTTACTTGTTTTGTCACGTTTTCGTGAATTTTTTTCGCAATGGCATTTAAAAAAGTTAAAGGACAAGTAAGGCATGAACGTCACCAAGCAACATCCAATCAGAAGGCAGTATTTGCTATAACTGGCAAGCTGTTTTCACGGAACAGCCATTTTGTAACATCTCTCTGTTGGGACGGTTTGCGTCGAAAAGAAAACGAAACTACTGGTTTCCTTTAAAATTTATCGAGGAAAATGTCGAGAAGAATACACCCAGCGTTTCAGACAAAAACTGTCATCAAATTAGAGTGCAAGTATTGCGAAAGAAGCATTTGTGCTCGTGGCATGAGAGCACTTCTACTGGCCGACACTAAGGTGGAACTTTACTCGACTGATTTGCCTCCTGAAAAGTAAGTTTTAAGTTCATTTTTTCTCCAGCTGTTTCTGTTTTCCTTCGGGGACACTCTATAATATTTTCTGTCTTTTTATAGTGCTATTCAGCTGATTGGGACAGACTACTCAACCGAGAACTGTCTCTGTCGAATCAAAGATGTCGCCTGCCTTGGATGGTACGATGAGTTCCTTGATATTTTGTCATAAAATTTAATCACTTTCCATCAGCATTCTTCCACCCAATAATTAAGCAATTTGTTGCAACTATAGAATACTTATTTTCGCTGTGTTCGTTTTCATTTTTTTCAGCGGAAATGTAGTCGGTTATCATGTAACACTTCCATGCCAGTCTTGTATTCGGTCGTGCAACAACGGCCATTTCTGGATGTTTCATTCGAGTGCTGTTGTCCCTTTGGAGAGATTAGATCAAACAGGTTTGTTACCTACAATATTATTTGACTCTAGTTGTGATTTTGAGTAAGCATCTTGCGATAGTATTGGGGACACTAAACGTAAAACACGTGGAAACTTCACAGCTGACTCAGCTGGTCTTATTGTTTCAAGTGCCCATGTGTAAATAATTGTTTACCAACTGGTTTTGCCTTTCAACACAACATGCAGTACATTCCCTGGCTACTCTGCATTTTAATCTGCTTTGTTGTTATTAGCTTTCGTTACTTTTTACGCATTTACATGCTTACTTTTTTCCTATCAGGCTAAATCTGTCATAGATGAGTTTGTTGATAAAAATTATTTCTCTTAAGCTGTTTCTCCATCTAGCAATGACATTTAAGATAGGTCGAGCCTTACATACATTAATCAGTTATCTTGTCAATACTGAGCAGGATGATAATTATTTATTATTGAACACATCTGATCACAAAGTACCCCCAATTTACTGAGTTTATTGCAGGAAAAATGGGAAAGCTGCTATTTTATATATATCACAGAGTTTTGTTGAGTGCACACAGCAAATATTGAGAGCGACATGGCCATATTTGGACATTTCTGAAATGTGCAGAATAATAAAGTTATAGCTGCAAGTTCGTTAAAGTGCCCATAACTCGAAAATGCAAATCAGTTTGTGATGTCAAACCAGAACTAGACCCATGCCTCATACTAGCTTGGTTGTGGGGCAGATGATGGCTAGATATCATAACTTTTACAGCCTATTACAAGGCAAGATTTGGTTTAAAAAGGCGCATTGCATTTCAAACAGGTGCAAAGATTTATTTAAGTGAAAAAAATATTTTGGGCTTATGGGCACTTCAATCATAACACCTGCTGTTTGTTGTTGTACAGGAATTCAAATAATGCTCTGGGGATCCCTGCCAAACTCAAAGGAAGACATTGAAATGAGTGATGATGACATGTGGATGGAAGAGTGTTGCAGATGAAGTGCTTGTGGATTAGAGTCTTAAACAGAAACAAGAGGAATATTTATAGCTTAAATGTACAGAGTCGATGTAAATAGAACATAAATACTGTGAGGTTACATTGTTGCAGTTTGTAACATTGGAAAGATTTCTATACCACCCTCACAAACAGTGGATATATGTACAATTTGAATATTTGGAAAGAAGTTATGCGTGCTTCATTTAGGGGCTCCATGGAAATCTGGTTTGTTTGAGAATTAGGTCTAACAGGAGGGCAATGTTTTGTGCTTAATTCAAGGGACGAGGATGGATAATACTTTAGTATCCTATGAGACTAAGCCATGTTTTAGGATCGCTATAACAACCAAGACTCTAATATAGGTTCTTGAAAACAAGGTGGATTAATGCTTCAAAAAGTTAACTGATATTTTTGAGATTTTCTTCAAAAGAACATCACCAAATGCAATACTTGCCAACTCTAGTTAATAGTAACTTTTGATTCAGTGTGACGAAGCCAAGAGGCTAGGGTCGTAATTGTGGCACATATTGCAGCTGACGTTATCAAAATTATTAAAACTAAGAGAACTTAAGTTCCTGATCATGGTTGATTCGTAGACAATTCAACTGAACAGATGCTAATCTTGGTACAACTCCATGACAGTTTCCAGATCATGATTTTGGGTACTCAGATGTAAAATTTCATCCTTGGTTACATATTTTTTGTTTTGAGACAATTAGCCAGCTACTGCATATATGGTTGATCAAATCCTAGTCAAGCATGGATATGATTGTAAGAATAGGTAAATGGACTGTGAGCTTGAATCAAAGTTTTCTTTAATAATATTGATAATTTATTGCATTTATGTTACATACATAAAACTCATACTATATAGGTCATTACGGTCAATGTTTCCAAAGTTTGGGCTCTACCTTGGTGTAAAAACCTGTGAAACTCATGAATGACGTAAAACAAAGAAAACGAAACATTCTAAACAAATAATGGCGTACAGCAAAACAATACCTCATAAAACAAAGAAAACCTCGTCAGGTTTTTACACAGAGGTAAACCCAAATTTTGTAGGTTAAAGGGAGAATGTTCATGTCCATATATATAAAAGTAACATTAATGTGGAAGTTTCAGTTTGCAGAAAAGAGAACTTTCTAGTAGTTGTTGTGCTTTAAAAGTAACTGACTACGTACATTCATTCAGAAATTTGAAATAAATGAACATGTCATATTGTTACTTTTTTTGCCTTAGATTATCATAATTTAATTCGCATACTTGGTTGGTGCATCCTAAACAGTATCTGCCACAGCTAGTGTGGTGTAAACTAATTGCTTAAAAGAGGCCCTGCCAGGCCAGGGGGGATCCTGTGTTGCTTGTCTAATTCTCGGCCTTGATTTCACTGTCGGAATTTTGTCTCACGTCAGGATTTCATTTTATGTGCTGTCGCTACTTTTTGGGCCATGTTGCTTGTTGGACCCTGGCAGGGTCTATGTATGGATTAGTTTGTATTATTGGAGAGAATGATGCACAATCCAATGGCCCATAAAGTTTTGATGATTTTAAGGTTTAAACCTTTGTTGGCATTCCTACTTTCCTTTGGGAAATTATCTAAAGGAAAACTTGGCACTCCTGATTTTTTGAAGGAAAAATGAACTCTTTAAACTACTGGCAGTCCCTTTTTGGAACAGGTGAACAGGAGTGCAAAAAATCTGAAAGAATGGAGCCACAATATGAGGTAAGGGGGCTTACGGGAGAGGCCTTGCAGTCCTCTTCTTGCTTCTTTCTCCTTGCTCCAGTCTTGCTGTGTCATTGATGGCTTGTGCTCTCAACTATCGACAAAGGGACTGCTAGTAGGCTATTAACCCTTTTGACTTGTTTATATTTTCATTATCTTACAATGTCCCTTCTTTTCTAGGAAAAACTATTATTTACTCTAGTAACATTGATCCCAGCTGGATTTTCTTACAATAGAGCAGAAAGCAAGCTTTGTAATGGGACCTCTCTACAACCTCTGAAACCTTTAACTCCCAGTTGTACATGCCTTATATACAGACAACTCTTACTAAAATGAACACCATTTGGACCAACAATTTGTTTTTGTTATTTTTTTACCTTATAGAATATATTTAAAAAAATCACTCATTTCTGATTGGTCAAGAGCAGTGCAATATTTAAATAATTTAAATATTGCACCTCTCTTTTCCACGAAAATGGCATGTGAGTACAGCACTAGCCTAACATGGCAATTTAGAACATTTTGGTGGGTGAAATCAGTCTTGGACACAAACTGAATTTGTGATAATTTTCTATGGGATGACTGCAAAAATTTGTTGAATATAACAAATCAAACAACCTTCAGCAATAATATTCAAAATGTTCTTGAGTATACTAAAATAAAATATTGCAATTACAAAATTACAACCAACTCTTAAGTTCTTACATTATCCATAATGAGAGCACTTTCAGCTAGTAATATAATCATGAATTGTACTCAATAAAGGTAGTGAAATTTTCTATAATTATATACTTATGGCAAGGTTAATTTTCGTTGCAAAACATGCAAGATATCTCAATCCAAAATTTTTCCTTTTCTCTTCCCATCCCTGTCTGTCCTCTTGGATGATTGACAGATTTCTTAACTGGGACAATCATGAGGAGACAAAATGATCAAAGGCAGCTGACATCCATCTCCATCCCTCTCTTTAATGACTCAATTTAGGCACTCAAAACAGGGAATCTGATGTGAAATAAATGCTGCTGATAATATAAATGAGCAAAACATGCTTGATGCTTCTTAAAACTGATTTTCTTTATGTCATATATATGTTTAAAGAGACTAAATCTCCTGTCATTGGAGAAAAGAACAGTGAAGGTTAATAATTTTTACTAGCTGTGACTTTCTTATTTAGATTAGCACTTAATGGATTAACAAATATTGATCTTATCTTTAGACTTCTTCTCAGAAACTGATCATTTTGCTCTTAAGCCGCTGTACATGTTACACATTGAAACTATTAGCTGAAACTTGTGTGCAACGGCGATGAGAGACCAAGCGAGACCAGTTTCACAAAGTTGTGTTTGTTTCACGGTGAAACTCTTGTTTTTATCACCACTGCAATTGTTGTGACCGTTGCAGAAGTAGAAAATTGTTCTACTTTTCGTGAAACTTGTCTCGCAATGGAAGTTCAAAAAAGTTTCATGAAACCAACCATGTTACACAGTGCAACACCTGCTGAAATTTGTTTTGCAGCGCCGTTGCACACCAGTTTCAGCCAAAAGTTTCAACATGTAACAGTGACTTTAGGTATAAAGGCATCCTCACCTTGAAAAAGAAATATGCACAAACCAATGTTTTAAAATATAGTTTCTTTCACAGAATTTGTGACATTTGGAACCAATTGCCACTGGATATTCGTAACTCTTGCAATGTTAATGTATTTCAGGCAAAAGCCAAGAGATTTTATATAGGGTCTTAAGTGTTAGCATTAAGGGTCTTTTAAAATTAGTTTTATTTTGACATTGTATTTTATAGTTTTTCTATTATTATATTTTAATGTTCTCATAGCTTTTAGGTGATCTGCTTATATATGGGGTCTTGGACTCCTTGGAAGTTTATCCTTTGGCATGTTTTTTTTTAATTGTTATTTACTAGTCTTTGTACCATACATTGTAATAAATAAATAAATAAATGATATGAGACACAATTCATTGACCTGATGTGGAAGTGAAAGAAAAATGACAGCCTGGAAGAGAATGATAAATTGACTCTGCATCACCAACACAACAAGAAAATTAGACACAATTATTAATTTCATTTTGTGCCTTGCCCACACTTAATATGCGATTTTTAAAGATGTATGGGTATAGTCAGAAAAAGGAAAAAAAAAACGATAATGGATAAACATTGACTGTCATGCCGGTCACGCACGCACTTGTTACTTCTTTTGGAGGAGAATTGTGCAACTATGATGACATGCTGTGATACTGTGTAGATTTTTAATCTAACTGTAACAACAGAATAGTTTCATTTGCATACAACCAATATATCTAATCTCTCTTCGGATGTTATTTGTCATATGTAGCAAATGACATGCTGACTGGGGGCAAAAACAACATAGCTTGACTGAAAATCACGCCTTACGAAGAATGGCAATTACATGTATAATTTACAACGAGTTATTAATATATTTTATACTTCGTGATCTTTATAGAGTAATTTTATATAAATGAATCACTAATACATACCGGTATGAGTTTGCCATGAAGACTTAACGTAACCTACACTCTAAGTAACAATTTTCAAAAAACCTAGCTTTGCAAAAATGCTATAAATAAGTCCTCTGATCTGACAACATTGCAAAGAAATCTGCAAATCTAGTCAAATCGAAAGTAATACCACTGACTGTATGAAAAGTAATATTTTACCAAAATATAGAACTTATATTGTCGACAGTCAGTTTCAATGCAAAGCAAGCCTTGTATAGTGTCAACTTCTTTGGTTTAGCATAAATGTTCGACCGTACTAGACATATAAGAGGGGGTCATATAAAACACTGCGGCTAACCATGCAGTCAGTTGACCGATTGCTATGATTCCTTCTTGATAACATGTGTACCTACTCCGTTTTCTAATACTTCGCCAACCGAGCTGTGATTTTCTTGCAGTGATCCATTGCTAAGGGATGTCGTGACAGCAGTCAACACAACCGCTTGGTTTTCATTGTTTGAGTTCGTAAATTGAACGTTGATTTCCGAGGGAACTGTTATTCCACCATTGGCAAAAAGCGATCTTAAAACGTTCAACTCCTTTTGCAGTAAAGAAACCTTGTTACGTAATTCTTCGTTTTCTTTTGCTAAATCCACAACTCTCTTTCGGGTTTCCTCGATTCGCTCCTTTGCCTTCATACGACTTTTCCGCACAGCAATGTTGTTTCTCTCTCGTTTCTTCACGTAATCATCGTCCATTTCTTTAGCAGCACCACGCTTGGTACCTTTAGCTGTCTTAGAGTCTGTATTTTGAGTCGATGATTCCATTGTTATGCCTTATACATTCCCAATACAGGTGTCTTCAGCAAATACCCTTCACGATTACCTAATTTCTTATAAAAGTTTTAAGCTTGCGCAATAATTTCAGTGATTGCGTAAATCGCTTGGCAGCCTGGCTATGCGCAGTTCGAATGGCGCATACGGTTTGCCAAATGGGCGTGTCGAGGGCTGTTTCTCGATCTATTTTTGAACTCGTTTTTTCCGGTTGGTAAATCAATTCGATTCTCTGCGCTCTTCTACGAGTTCTTTTTTAAACTGTAAAACAGCAAGGCTGGTTACACGGCAAGAAATACACTTTTTGTAATATAATAACGTCTAATTTTGGTGCTGAGTATTACGGCTCAGCCTCGGGAAAATAATACAATGTTCTTAGTGTGTTCTTTTAAAAAATTTTAGTTAAGGCGGGATTTAACCTAAACATCGTTTCTAAGTCGCCTAACATTGATTTAACGTTAATGCCGTAAAATTTCACTATAAAAAATTGCGATAAGATATTACTAAAAAACATGATAAAAAGATAAAAAAGGTAAAAAGGTAATTCGACGACGTTTCGACGTTAACTTAACGACATTATCAAGTCAAAAAATGATAAAATTTTTGGGCGTATAAATACTAAAAGAACAATAGTTGATTAAGAAGTGTAACAGAAATAAATATCTTAAACTAGACAAAAAGTTTAGCACGTATGAAGTCCGTTTGCACGTTGAGATTAGGTTTGAGTTTCTTGATGAAAAGCATCTCAAACACTAAACGATCAAACTTGCTTTGACATTTCTTAACGATCTTGAAAAGGTTTTCATTCAAAAGATTCCTTCCACCGTGCGCTTCAGCGAAATGTTTGCCAATTACCGAATATTTGTGTTCAGCAACGCGCTGGAAAAGGTGTCGGGTTGTGTAACCGACATAATCTACATCGCACAGATCACATGAACAATGATAAACAACGCATTGCTGGTTAACAATAGACAGCTTGGCTTCCTTAGGCCTAAAGTCTTGCTCCAATTTTCTACTGACAAAAACTGGCTGCACAGTGGGGCCAATCTTATGACTAAAGGCCATGTTACACGAGACAATTTTTCTTGCAACTTGCAACGCAACGATGACGAATAAAAAACCTTTCAAGTTGCAGAGGGGGTGTCACACGCAAGCAACTTGTCTCGCAACGTTGCGAAAAGTAGACGGTCGTTCTACTTTTCTTGCAACCCGCAACGCAACAATTGCAGTTGCAAAATGGGGTGTTACACGTGAATTTTTTCTTGCAACTTGCAACGCAACGTTTGTTGCGTTGCAAGTTGCCAGAAAAATTGCTTCGTGTAACATGGCCTTAAGATCGCGCAAATGCCTCCGAACAGCATTGGCAGAAACCTGATCTTTGAAAGGAAGACTGATTCTAACTATGGCGGTATCTCTCTCGCTCATGTTCGCTGAAGGACCAGAAGGGTCTCGAAGAGAAAAATTGGAAATGACGGATTCAATAAGGCCCCTAGGGTAATCGAGATGACTGAAAAAAGAGCGTAATTTGTCACATTCTGCATTAAAAGCCTCCGTCGTAGAAGACAACGCATAAGGGGCGACCTGCACCATTTGCAACACCTCACAAGATTGGTTCAAAACAACAATAAACAAAGAATTAAAACAATGGAACCTAGCCATAAAACAATAGAGGTGCAACTGATAAAGATCCAGTGAAATTAGAGGTTTCAAAGAGGTGCAGGCCTACCCACGCATAAGCGCGATGCAACATTGTTTTTAACAGAGAGTCTTTGTAACGTTTATCAGTGTAACTCTTAAAATGCAAGAGTAAACCAGTGTTTGTTGCCTTTCTGTAGACTTGAGTCTCAAGTTTTGTTCCGTTTTTAATGATCTCAACACCAATAAAAGGGATCCTACCATTCTCAGGAAGTTCCATCGTAAATGTAAGACTAGGGTGTAGTCCTTGTAAGAATGCCCAACACTGCTGCTGCCGACGAGTTTCTTACTACTTTGAATGGACTACACCATGCGTTTCAAAATCGATTGGACTAGCTAAAAGTTGGAAGGAAATTTATGTGTTACTTTACAGTTTTTGCTTTGTTTTATTTTGTATTTGAGCGCAGTTTCCAAGTATAAGTCACCTGGGGGCTTAAATTCGGAGGCGCGATCAGACGGACGTTTTTTGTTTTTTGCGTTATGAGTTTGGTGGTCTTATATTTGGAGGGCTTATACATGGATGACATGGAAGGGCTTATTTTCGGAATTTTACGGTATCTCGTTCGCGTTTCAAGCAATTAAAAATCCCTATGCTCATCTCACGAAGCTATGTTGTTGGATATTTTATGAATTTGTGGGTGATTTTGGGGTATATTTGGGAAGAGATAATTTTCTCAAAGGATTAGTTAAGCTGAGGGAAATCACTGAGAGAATATTGAAGATTTAATGAAGGTTTAAAGTTGTAATATGAAGTTAGAAATTAGGAAACGGGCACCAAACAGCTCCCCAGCAACATGCAGTGCCCTTGTGCGGAGTCAACTGTCTGGTGGTGTTTCAAAACATTTTTATCCTATTTCAATCCCTTCTGTAGCCTCCTTCAAATTTAACTCCAGTTCACGTTAAGTCTCCCCGTAATCTCAACCTGAACGTTCTTATAAAAAATGTTCTTAACAAAAAAGGGTGTGTATATATTTAAAACCAATATTTCGTGGGGCACAGCGTTCCTTCATCTGGGTTTTACAGATTAGGTGTTACCCTAAGGCAGAATTAAGCGGCGATCGATTCGCTTCTAGCCTTCTTCGCAGCCGTTGTTTGTGTCGGTTTTTTTACTTCAATATCCAATTACACTGTTATTATACACCTACGCTTTATATTTATTTACTTGATTTTTTGAACTTTTAGTTTACTGTCCTTACTTAGTGGTTGTACTACTATCTTTAACTGATTACTATCGCTTATTTTAACAACTTTGTTAAGCGCTATTGGTTAACTAGTAGGAATGGCGCAATACAAATAACTATGCTGATGATCTTTTGATCCCACATCACTTATGCGGGCGTTGATGTGAATTAACATCAAGCGGGCGTTCTCTTTTTAACTATGTTGACTATAATGTTTGTGATGATCATTATTTTTTATAATGATGATGATGATGATGATGATGGCGATGGTGATGACAATGACGATGACGATGATGCTGGTGAGGTTTGTGTAAGATATGGTGGTGGTGGTGATAATGATGACTTTTGATAATGATGATGATGATGACATTGACGACGATGATGATCATGATCATGATAAACGTGTTTCTAACAAATTCATGGGACTGCATGAAGGTGATTTGGGATTCTCCGAAAAGGGACATTATTTCCAAACAGAAGCATATATAGAGACTAGGTATTAACCCTATGCCAAGGTATACCGCGTTCCCGAATGGCACTTACTTTTGTCGTCTCGTTAAAACCCTTTCCATTTTAGCCACCTCCATCATAACTTCCATATTACTACATCAAATAAAGGAAAAGGAAGAATTGAAAAGAGAGGGTAGCATCAAAGATCTAATTACTGCAAATGCTTCAGTCTTTGAACAGACTGTTTAGTGAAAGAGCGACAGTGCAAAAAACATAGGCGGGCCGAGCAGGACCTGGTCTCCCCGACGCTAGTCTTCCCTTAGCGTAAAAAGGAGTCAGTTGATGGGCAAAAAATAATCTTTTAGGACCGGGACAACTTACTTTACTACAGTAAAAGCCCGCGTATAAGAACCTAGATTTTATCAAGTTAACCTAAACAAGTTCTTCTGTAAATAGTGCTTACCAGGAAATTAGACTACTAAACAGGTTCTCAATAGGTTCTTATTTTCTTGAGAAACAAGACGCTCTATGAGCGTTAACTCGGGATACTTTTTTGTTCCAGAAGCCGGACGCACGCTTTCTGATTCTCGAAACTATCCGGCTAATGGTTTGCTTTTGGGTTCACGTAAGAGCTTTTTGTTCACGTTCGGGCAAAGCTCGTTAAACCGTTTTGAGAAAAAAAGTTGCCATCAATATTCCTTGTCAGCTGTTGTTGTTTACTTCTAGATTAAGTGGCAACATCTGGAGTTTTTTCTCTCTGCGAAGCTTGAAAACAAACTTGAAAACACAAGGCGAATCGTTTCCGTGTATGTGACACGTCCAGATGTCACGCATTGTAAAAAGCACTTGAAATTCAAACTGCTCTATTTTCAAAACAAAGCGTGTTACTTGGCTTAAATGTCATTTACCTGATGAAGGTAAAAAAACGAAATGTTTAATTTTAGTTTTTTTTTCTGACGCACGTGAAAACCAAAAATTCGCAAACTTGTCTCTAAATATAGATCTGTCACAGCGATTGAGTTGTGGTATAATCCGGATCAAATTACATCAAAACAACTTTGCGATTATCTAAATATAGAACTGTCACAACGTTCTAATTCGAGTCGATACTCACAACACGTGCGAGGCTTCCAACCTTGTCTTAAATTCGGCAAACCTTTTCACACGGACAGTCTGTACTGTATTAAAATCCAGTTTCACAACTTTACAAAGATATGTGCAGGAAAATTTGTTCCGCGGTCGAAGTGGATTATTTAACCTTGAGTGTTCACTTGCGGTCACGTATTAAATCGAAGGTATCACATTACGAAAACAACTTTGTGCAAATCTGTAACTTTTCTGTCACAGCATTCGATTTCGACTTGTGATATCGATTACACGTGCGAGGCTTCCAACTTTTTCTTAACACTCGGCAAACCTTTTCACGGGGACAGACTGTGCTGTCTTAAAATATCTAGCTTCACAACTCAAACACGATGAATTTGCATAACTTGTAAACAACCGTCGCGTGATGTTAGCCTCTCGACCTTTGGACTATGTGGTTTGCTTTAACCAATGAACACACCGCCACGTGCCTGCTATTGTGCATTGGCCAATCCAAACACCGGAACGTAATTGTATTGTGCATTTTGCTGCACAGAAAAAAAAAAAAAAACGACTGAAATCTGACACACTTTATAACTCGGTATACTTACAGTATCCCGAGTAAAAAGCGACTCCTACTCGGTCGGTGTGGTATATCACTTATATAAATTATGCACAAATTGTCTCCAAAATGACAGTATAATTTTGTACTTATACAAACCCTTTATGTACTTTAAAGCTACACTGAATGTAACTATTGACTGACTCTATTTGATAAAATAAGAACCCGCTTTTTTCTAGCCTAAACAGGATCTCACGTAAAGGGTGTTTTAATCGAAAAGTTTAGCCTAACAGGTTCTTAAATTCTAGGTTCTTATACGCGGGTTTTTACTGTATTTCTAGTACAGAAGTAGCAACTGGGCTTGGCCGCGGATATGTGACTGAACAGATGACTTTAGAAAAGACTGGTACCGAGTTGCCGCGCAAGCGATTGTGGGATTGTTGGGGGGGGGGGGGGGGGGGACGCATATTGCGAAGAAACAATCCCACACTTCCTCACGCGGTACTCTCGATCCCAGTGTTTTCCAAAGGGAACTTTTGTCCTTTGCGTTGTCTTCGCCAATTTGTTTAAGCGTGCAAAGTAGTGTAAAAGGCAATCAACTACTCCACCTGTCTGTACTCGATAGTGGTGTCTAAGAGATGCAAAATATTTACACGATGACACAATCTATTACACCCTTGCGACTAGGCTGGGCGTGCATTTTTAATCTTCTTTGACATAATATAATGCACGATTTCATATACGCACACTGTTCTGCAGCATTTTGTAGTAACGACGCATTTTTGTAATACGTTACGCATTTTTGTAATCATGATCGCGGCATCTTTTTAATAATAAGAGCATTTTGTAATAAAGGGTGCAGCGTTTTGTAATAAATCCATCCTACGTATTTTGTAATAAGGGCTGCAGCATTGCGAAATGCGTCGTTATCAGTTACGAAATGCCGCAGAGCACACACCGAAGGACGTTTTTAGGTTTCTTAGGCTTTACTTAAATCCTTTTAGTCTACCGTCTTAATAGAGGAGCAGCATTTTCAAGGAGCGACGTCATTCCTCAGTCTTCATGTCGGTTATAGGCTCGATTTCAGCCGCTCAGTCGGGCCCGGGCTTTGAGCGGCGAAAATCGAGCCTATGTCGGGTTTTAAACAAGTTAGTACCAAAAAAATCACTGCAAAAGCAAAGAGCAAATTATATAATTCCGAGACGTGACTGTACATGTTGAAATGTGTGCAAATATCAAATAGCCGCATGCTGAAATCTCGTTTTTTCTGAAAAGAAACGAGAAATTTGCGTGCATTTAACACTGCTGACTGTGAAGCTTAGTGATGCCAGATTTGGGGTGCTACAAAATTCGATCCAATGAGATTACAGTGTTAACAAAAAAAGCGTATAAAAGGACAAATTTCACAGTCCTATTTCTTCGTGCTCTCCAACTGCGCTTTCATTTGCAACTAACTGACCTACGAAATCGTACTGAAAGGAAACCTGTTCCTCCGCGCTCTCCGACTGCTTTGGCTGCAGCTACTTGACCACAAGAGAAACATTTCACAGTCCTATTTCTTCGCGCTGTCCAACTGCGTTTTGATTTGAAGGTAACTGACCCACGAAATCGTCCGGAAAGCCAACCTGTTCCTTCGCGCTCTCCAACTGCTTTGGCTGCAGCTACTTAACTAACCCAGGAAATCAAAATGATGTCCGGCCGCGGAAAAGGAGGGAAGGGATTGGGAAAAGGAGGCGCCAAGCGACACAGAAAAATCCTACGAGATAACATCCAAGGAATTACCAAGCCAGCCATTAGACGTTTGGCCAGACGAGGAGGCGTGAAGAGAATCTCAGGCCTTATTTACGAAGAAACAAGAGGGGTACTAAAGGTCTTCCTTGAGAATGTGATTCGAGACGCGGTAACGTATACGGAGCACGCCAAACGAAAGACGGTTACCGCCATGGACGTTGTGTACGCGCTAAAACGGCAAGGACGCACGTTGTACGGGTTCGGCGGATAGAGAAGCTGCTAAACAGCTATGAGAGGGAAATGGATATTGAAGCACATACGTGAGCGAAGATTAACTCCACGTTGTTTGAAGCAAACAAGAAAGCTTGGAGAACAAGCATGACTACGTACTTTCAGCTGGTCTGTGAGATTTTACGTTCATTGTATGATATGTTAATTTAATACCAGATGATTCAGTAATTTCATTTATTTTCGTTGTCTGCTGATATCGAAGAAGAGAATACAAAGCTATATAGATAACTAAGATAAGTCATTTATCATGAAGTAAATTATGCTAGATATATTTTCATACGATTTGTAGATTAAGAGTGTACAGCTAATTAAAATTCATTTTGATGTTACTGTTGTTTTGCCTATGTACTACCTTGTCAGGATTTCAGCTTACCCTCCCCTCCCCTGCCCTTTCTTTTCTCTCGTACTATTTTTTTATTTGAACAAGCTTAGCGGCGCGCTATGCAAGCGCTTTTACTCCCCAAGTATTTTTGCAAAAACATGACAAAACAAAAACCAAAACAAAAAAAATGGAGCGTCTGGCTATAGCTGCTCCCTTTTGTCCTCAAAATTAAACAGCCAAAAGTGAAAATGAGCTTGTAGAGGACAGATAAACGGATATATAGATTTTTATAACTTTTAAATTAAAATTTACAGAATATTTATATTGATAGATAGTTAATAATTTATAGAATGTTTTTAGATTTTATTGATTAATTTTATTTTGTAAATAGTGTACGAATTATTATTATTATTATTATTACTTTGTTTATACTTTCTGTAGTATTTTTAGTTCACGTACACGTTATAACGAGCCCCCGGCTCCTTGGTGTTTTACGTGGTTAAATAAACTATTACTATCAAGTCATGAAAACGGGTCTCTGTTTTGTTTGTTTCACGCATATGATATGTAAGGGTTATTTACCTTGAACGAGCGGAGGGCGGTACCAGGTAAATATATCACATACCCCCAAGGGACAGGTAAATAACATGCTTATTTGTCAGTTGGTGAAGTTTTCTACAATAAAACACTTATCAGTTCTCTCGAGGGAAACTTGTTAGATGCTACAACGGGTGAACGATTAGTGTACACTAGTTCTTGGGAGCAATGAGCGACCCCGAAGATGAATTATTTTTAGCCCAACTGCAGCTTTTCCGCTCCATTGGAAGCTCCTTCTCGGCAGTTGGATTTCTTTTGTGAATGGGGCAAGTCAGACTTACAGCCAGGATGCTCAGACTGAAAATGCTGTCTCGCAATTTTTTTTTACTATAACTCTCCTGGAGAAAATGACGCGGACGTACAATCAAAGCCGCCACCATGCAAATTTTCAGACAGTGAGTAATGATCAGGGCTTATGTAATATATTCCCCTGAAAAGAACAAAGGAAAACGAGCCAAGTAACAAATAAGCCCGGGGTGGGGGGGGTACTAAAAAATTTTAATACGGGGAGGCTCCGCCCGAGGTCCGACCCCTTACCCTTTTATATACCATTTTTGACCCCTTTCGTATACCTAAAACAGGAGGTCTTCTTGTTATTTTCATGTAGAGTTCAATAAATTAAAACAGTACAGTCACAAGGTATGCGTGTTCCAAATATTTTAATGAAAGGCCCTTTAAATACCTAAATGACGGATTTCCCTACCCTTTCATAAACTTCGACTCGTGAAATCCCTACCCTTTCATATACCTGAAGCGTGAAATAGGTATAGGCCGTATAGGCCATTATAGGGAGTAAGGGACTGCTAAGCCAATCAAAACTCTGGAATTTTATTATTTTTTCTAGTCATCTAACACAAAGTTTTGACATTTTGTTATCAGTGTTGTTTCATATGGTCAGGAGCCTATAATGTGGTATCAGGCACGTTCAGCGTACATGAAAAAGAAAACAGATTTCCTTGTTATGTTTTGTTAGTTCCGTGTCGTATCTAAATGGAGAGTATCTTTTGTTTGGTAGGCTCGATTTCCGCGAAACAGCGGCTTGTACTCGAGCCTACAAGTGTTTGATTACTTTAATTAATAGATCCCTCTTTGTCTTCATCCGTGGGCTCAGTTATTCAAAGATCGATTTAAGGTGGGGGTACACGTGAATTTGAGTGAAAAAGCCCTAGCCTGGGAACGAGGTTGTGAAATTTTGAGGAGTTTCAAGAAGCAGAAGCGTATGCAAGAAGGGATTAAAATGTAAAAAAAAAAAATAAATAAAAAAAATAAAAAAAATAAAAAAAAAAACCACCAGGCAGTTGACACCCCCAAAAAGGCACTCCAGGTTGGTGGGGAACTGTTTGGTGTCCATCTACTAATTTTTCAACTTAAAATCCATGTTAAGCCACGAAAACAAAAACAATGCAAGAGCAATCTGGAAATCAATAAAAACTTTGACTGGCCCAAAGAGGAATACTCCAGAAATTAGCAAACTCAAAATTGACGGACATGACGTGGACGACCCTTTGGAAATGGCTAATCATTTTAACTCCTACTTTTCGACGATCGCCGATAAATTACGTGACACCATATCATATTCTCCTTCAGACCTGTCCAAATTGATTAATTTTGTCGAATCCCGTAAGGACCCAATTGATTTGTTATATCTAGTGCGCAAGTCTACACCACGATAATGAAAATTGGTCCTCATATAGCTTCGGGAATAGACAAGATCAGTGCTCGTCTTCTACGTATTGCTGCTCCTGTTATATATCCGAGTGTTGCTAAGTTAATTAACCTTTCGTTCTCTACATGCAAATATCCTACACGATGGAAAACTGCAAAGGCGACACCTTTATTCAAAAGTGGCGCGAGGTACGACCCCTGTAATTATCGACCTATCTCCGTGCTTCCCGTTTTGTCGAAGGTTATTGAACGTCACATGCATAATTGTCTTTATACCTTTCTCAACGAACATAATCTGGTCTACTCTAGACAGTCTGGGTTCCGAAAACAGCACAGTACCGAGACAGCTCTTATTAAAATTATCGATGATCTTTTATTCAGTCTGGACAATGACAAGGTCTCTGGTATGTTGCTTGTGGATTACCGAAAAGCGTTTGACATGGTCGATCACGAACTTCTACTAAAGAAGTTGGAGGCTTATGGCATAGTCAATCAAGAGCTCAGATGGCGTCGTTCTTATTTGTCTAGTAGAAAACAAGCAGTTTATTTAGGCGGAGCGGAATCGTGTGAGTGTCTAGTTAAACATGGTGTTCCTCAAGGCAGTATTTTGGGCCCTTTGTTTTTTATTCTATTCATTAATGATCTGCCTTTACACGTCAGCTCTCAAATTGATCTTTACGCTGATGATACAACAATTACAACTTCTTCGGATTTCAGGAACATATCACAACTGGAACTTTCACTGAACGCATCTGTAAGTGAAATTCAGCTTTGGGCTAATGCAAATAAGCTACCTTTAAACGAAGAAAAGACGAAGGTTTTGATGATTACCGGGAAAAGACTTGCACCCAAACTTCACAATCTGCCGAATGTTACAACAGATGGAGTAAAAACCCTCAAAATTGTAAACAGTGCTACCCTCTTGGGTTTAGAAATTGACAACATGCTTTCTTTTAATTTGCATGTCGAAATGATTTGTAAGAGGCTTTCTTCGCGGATAGCTGTATTACGTAAGATTAGAGTATTTTTGCCGTTATCTCAACGTCTACTATACTATAATGCTATAATTCACCCGGTATTGAGTTATTTGAATGTTATCTGGTCATCGTGCGACAAGGAGTTATTAAATAGAGTTTTAAAGTTGCAAAAGCGCGCAGCGCGAGTTATCTTGTACGCAGACCGCCAAGCATCATCGGTAGCACTATTTAATAAGCTACACTGGATTCCTTTTTATGAACAATGTAACATAGACGAAATGCTCCATTTTGTACAAACGTATACATGGGTCTCTACCAAGCTACCTGGATGATCACCTAGTAATTAATCACAAACGTCATTCACGGAATACACGGTACGTTAATTTCAACGCTATTTGCCCAAAATATAAAAGAGAAACCGAAGGTGGACGCACATTTACAGTATCCCACTTCAAGACTCTGGAATAATGTACCCTTATCTACTAGGAAAGTGGATTCTGTAGCCTGTTTTAAGCACAACATGTGGAGTAAGATTTTTAGGGACCAGCAATTTTTACATCATTTTCATAGTTAGTAATCGAGTTTTATATGATCATTTTTCGATTTTTTAAATCGCATGTTTTTATTCATTCATAATTTTAAGTGATGTTCTATTTTTAACTTGTAATTAGTTGTTTAAATTAGGGCCACAAGTTTATTAGCCTGTAGCTATTACGTGCTACCCTGGATAAATAAAGTCTTTATTATTATTATTATTATTATTATTATTATTATTATTATTATTATTATTATTATCATTATTATTATTATTATAAAAAGCGGTGTTAAGGTGTACCCCGCCTGGTTTGGCGTGAACTTTGGTTCAAAGAAATGGTGTTTAAAAATAACGAAACCATTTTGAGCCACCTTATATGAGTTAACTTGAGGCAATGAGCGAGATTAATTAACTTCGCTCTAGCACTTGGTCTGGCTTTAATCGGCTTTCGAACAACCGAGTCCAGGTCATTTTCTGTGATAATCATGCAAATTTGATTAGAGTTCCGTTAACCAATTCGTTGTCAGGGATTAAGTCCGCTAAAAACGCCGAAACTAATTACGATTCATACCGGCCAAGTGAACCATACAAGAGAAAAATATGAAGCTCTCAGAACTCGAAATAAAAATTGAACAAAGGTTTTTTGTTTTACTACCACATGATAGTACGATATATAGTCATCATCAGGTTAAATGTGTAGATCGATAAGTTTATGGCGTAAAATATACGAACAGAGCTTTTAAAGTCTGTAAAATCAACTCTTTTGAACAGTGTTCAAAGGAATAGCCTCGTCAATTCTTTGTTTCCTTGTATTCTTTCACATCGGCTGCCCACTGGTAGATCATTGTTACCCGCTCCCTGTATACGAACAGTATACGAACTGTCAAATTTCTATCCCAACGTCACAGCGCCAGTCGAGCGTTTGAAGGGTCACGTTAGATTCCTTTGTTTGTTAAGTCAATCAGAGCTGATTTCAAACAAAAACAAACTGCAATAACGCTCAAATCCCGGTCATAGGGTGCTTTTAGCTTCATTAATTTGACATTCGGAGAATTTCAGCTTTCAGGAACAGGATCGAAAGGAAAGTGAAAAACAGACACCAGTTGGTTATCCCAACACATGTAAGCTTCCTCGGTGGTTACTGCATCGCGCAAAAGGTGAGACGGTTTGAATGTCTTAAGTTATTTTTTTCTGTTTACTGAAAGACGCGACAGTCCAGCGAGTGCAGGTAAAGGATGAACGAGTGTCGTTTAAAATCTTACTTTGTAATGTTTAAAGCTTTCGGAGGGTTAATGAAATTTGTGGTCTAACGTTCAGCTGAACTCAGTTATTTTCCAACGACCTCCGACCATTGATTTGCCTAAACTTTTCTAGTCAATGCGTATTCCCTGACAATTTAATTTTCTTTTTCAGGTAACTGCAAATGAATACCTAAACAGCTTAAATGTTTCACATCAATAATTTACCAACAATACGAGGTTTAGTTTCTAGCTACGAATTGCAATATGCACTTCTTTTGCAAACAGATTCTCGAGCGAGGCAAATTCTACTGAGGAATGAGTATGGACAGAGGTTTGATCTTGATAACAGGAATTTTTTTAAGCTAATGACCGTTTTCCTTTGACACAAAAACACTTCAGACTAAAATTCTCGTCAAAAGCAATCAAGTGCATGCAAGTTTATCTCGCCAAAGCCGTGATTATCTACAAATCGTACTCAACTTCGCAACATTCACTTGGATGTAACAATACGCACGGGTCAAACAAGTCAAGATGTTTTTCTATCAAAGCATACAATTTGTTGTGCGAGACAAAATACTGTTGAAGTTTCTCCTGCGAGTAGTTTATTTAAGACAAAAGAAACTGAAATTCCGAAGTTTTCTGTATGTTTCCAGTCCACTGAAGCCTAAATCATCAAATACATCGCGTGATGAAATTGAAAAGTTTAATTCTATTATCGCCTTTTAACGATCGCCGTTCGTTCTCGTTTCGTGACCGATTGAACTGTTTGCCGCGATATGCAGTAGTTGAATAACGGCATGTTTGTCGCATCCTTTGCACCTATACACCCACTGCGATGCTGTTTTGAATTAAGGTTGGTAATACGTTGGCTTTGTTGCGTACAGAAGCATCATAGTGGTAAAGTAATTATGCAATTGCATTCAATGGCGCCCAGTCTCCTGCTGTGACGCGTCTGAGACCCCGTCACGATCTCTTCATTCACTCATAACATGTATCTGAAGAATTTAAAGAAAAAGGTTCGCCCGCTTTTGGAAAGTGAAAACCACCCACATTATTTTCTGTTGTGTGACATAATCTTGTTTGAGTCGCTTCAATTCATTTTGATTTATTTTGATCAGCATCAATTTTCTCCTCCTCAATCTACCATTATCGCCACCACCATCATCACCATGCATGGCCACCATCAACTCCACCACCATCATCATTCATTTAATACAGTATGGAACCTTAGCCTGAACGGAGTTTGATGGGCTCCTGGTTTTAGACACAATCCTTTATATGACATTAACAACTTGGAACGAAAGAAACTATAGACTTTTAAACAATTTTTCTTAGAAACTTCAGTCAGATTAGTACCTTAGACTAATTTCAAGTTTACGATAATTTAAGAAGTGGAAAGCTACCATATATCATTTTAAAAAGTTGATAACTGTGATCGCAATTGTGACTGCCTGACTGTTGCGTGAAGTATATGTGATGGTTGCATTGTGCAACATTCCTGAACTACTTACAGACTTGACGTAATCCTTGTTCTGGCAATTATAGTTCTTGTCAGGATTGGGCTCCTGTTCTTGGAAATAATGAGAAAAGAGAACTCTCGGCGCGCTTTTCAGTGTTGAGCCTGCGATCCCAATGCGCTGACATGCGCGCCCAAAAACCAAATTACAACAAACTTTGTCGCTGGCTTGCTTGCGGCGAAAAACAGCAAAATGAACTCCAAAATGCAGCGGAAGGGTAAGATTAAGGCCTATTTGCTCTCGCAAGAGATCTGAAATTTACAGATGTACCATATTTCTTTACAGTTTTGGCGATACAAGCGAAGAAGAAAAGACACAAAGCACCCAAAGCACGCATGAAACCAGACGATTCTAAGTCCAAGCCGAAGAGGTATGTAGCGAAGTTTGTACAACAATGAGAGCGATTCTTCTCGTAACTCGTTGTCAAGATTTATTGAATTTTTTCTGTTTTTTGTTACATCTAGCGGGAGCGTTTCCAGTTTTAACGATGAGGATTACGAAGTAGACGAAAATTCCGATGAAGAAGAACAAGAAGAACCAGGAGATTACATCAAAGGTAAGCTTACTTAGTGAACAGTGGCGTGGCGCTGCTTGACAATTCTGTGATGAAATTTATGCACAACGACAGCGATCTAAGACAAACTGAATTATTAACTCACCCGTTAAGATGCAAAGAAGTTTGTTCTTCATTATTCTGTCTTGAAAAATTTAGCTGGGAGTTTAGTTTTGACTCCATGTATTAATTTCACTCTTTCAAGTGCGGAAACAAGTCTGTAAGCTTACAGTTATGTTGTCTAAGGACTAAGCTTGAGCTTAAGCTTATATTCCGGTTAAAATAAAACGCCATTTTTCTAACAAAGAGATCTTAGTTTTTGCGTTTAGCTTAAAGCGGCCAATTGTCATTTTCTCGTATATCGCATTTGTGGTTCAGATTGTACAAACATTTGGCGATAAAAGATTTTTTAATGGGGTCCTTGCAGCTGTCAAACGTAATATTGTGATGTATCGGTAAGCTTATATATTAGTTAACCTACCTTAAAGAAAGCTGTATTCATAGATTTTATTTATGGGCCGGTTCCTGAAAGGTGTAATAACTCTATTCCAGGGATAAATCTGCCTTATTCCAGGAATACCTTTTGGAATAAGGCAGATTTATCCCTGGAATAAAGTTATGACACCTTTCAGGAACCGCCCCCAGGGTGTAAAGGCGTTTTGATTGAGGTGAAAATGCAGTAATTAGCCTCTGAACATACCAAATGGAATAAATATAAGCTTATTCTGAAATTATAAAAGAGTATGTGCAGATTGCATCTGTTACGTTAATCGTTTGCATAAGCTCACATAAATTTATCTCATATAAGTTTTTGGCATCTAGGCGCAGAGTGTGTTAAATTTCACTTGACCTCTAAAGTAACTTCAGTATTTTGTTTATAATTTGCTGTCCGCCTGCTTTTAGTAGATTTTGTTTTGTTTTAGGCACTGAGATTAATGCAACAAAAATATGCTAATTTAGCCTTTTTTATGGCAGACTCAACTTGATTATTATGTCTTCTTGCTTAAATTCAAGGGTGTTTACATACTAAAATACAAAACTGAAAATGCTGAAATACCTGTTTTCATTATAAAACTGTAAGATTGAGAGTAGCAAATCTCACTTCAGATGTAACATGTGCATTTTGAATGTGTTTTCAAAGTGCTGTGAACATTAACTTTAAAAACATACCACAAATGATTTTGAATGAATGCAAAATCCAGAAAAAATTTGCATTATAAGAGATTATCGTAAAAAACAAAATTGTTTGGTCTTATTTATCTTCGACATTTCACCAAACTATTTTTTGTCACAATTGGAGAAGAAATACTGTGCATGCTACAGTAAGGTATAGAGGCGCTAAAACTGTGCACCTTGAGGTACTTGCAGTTTTATCTTTGTTGTGTCTCCAAAGTCAGTGGAAGTAAATTTGGTCTGTGAGAAATGCTATCTATCAAACCTTACCTACAATAGGCCCTTTGCATGGCCATGTCATCTGACCTTGTCAATCATAAAAAATGTTTGTGGTACAAAATAGAAATGGAAAGAGCACGTTGAAGTTAGCAAGACTGACAATTTTGAAGCCATTAGCATTTAGGTCAGAGCTTTTATTGTAATTTTCATGCTTAAGAAATTTAATGAGACTTGTATGGAAAAAAGCTGCTGGATGGCAAGCTTTGCCATCCAGCATACAGTTCCAAATTAAATGATTCAAACATTCATACAGCTCTAAAATCTCTCACCCAAACATCAATGGCTTCAAGATTGGCAGTCTTACTAATTTCATCGCGCTCTTTCCACTTCTGGCATCTAATAAAGTACTAAAGTGATGACATCACAAAAACTAAATTTGTGAAATTATGGGATTTGTTCAGATATTCAGAAAGAACACGATAAAAGAGACCTACTTGCCAAAAATCAGCATTTTCTTACAGTTTTAGAGCAAGATATTAGCACCATTATGTTCTGCTGACTCCATACAAAATAATTAATCCTTCTACAGGATCCATATTCATTTTTTATCAAAGTCGTCAAACGGGCAAGCAAGCCAGATTATACTTGCCCTAACCTAATTTTGCTTGCCCTTGCGAAAGTACAGAATGATAGAAACAACAGTGACAAAATTATGTGTAACTGGAACATTTGCCTTTTTCTTTCCGTCGTGCAATACTCCGACTTATATATTTGTTTGTCACTTGAAAAGACGGTTAGCGGTGATCTTGTGAATCATAATGGACTCCAAATGACGTGAAGAGCAGCCATACACTAACTAATTTTTCTGGGTAATACTAATTTTGATGCAGTCTTGCAAATTTTGCAAAACACTGTGTTCCTAGTTGCAACTGTTTGAATTGTGGACTCAGTGGATGCTGATGCACTGTGCACAAATGTCAGCCATACTTGTTCGTTTGCCGCAAGTTAAGAAGGTACGCTTGCATTCTTCCTTTTCATATCTCAACCAGGCTTCTTTTTCAGAAGCATCAGCTTCACTTTTCTTGCTCTTCACTGGTGGCGGCAAACAACTTCCAAATATCTCCACACCTCCTTTCGATCAGCTGTCGAACAACTGTCACGTTTTGTGGAAATGCAATCTCGTACCCAGAGTCCTCAGGCTCTTTGGCCAGCGGTTACCTGTTCTTCAGAGAAAGACCTGCCCAATGGTTAACTACATGAAAATTGAGCCTTCAATAATAAAGATGGCGCTCAAAATTATGATTTCATTGCAGGTGAAATTTGCATGTTATTCTTTGTTTCCTGAAAATTCCAGTGGGACGAGGAGTGATCAGAATGCACTTTACATGATAACATCATATGAAAATTTAGAAAAGCTGTTATGGTAGAGTTAAAACTTCACTTGTCCAAAGGACGAGTTTTGGAGTTAACTTACTCGTCCATAAGACTTTTTGATCGTCTCGGACGACCGGACGACTGTGAATATGGATCCCTGCTTCTAAATTTTACTTAGTTCCTAACATTATCAACCAAGACAAATTTAGAAGGATTTTTATGGAGTCAGCAGGGCATAACAGTGCTAATATCTCAGAGCCAATTTGCCTTTAAATGCTGATTTTTGGCAAGTTAGCATTTTTCATCTTGCTCTTTCTGAAAATCTCAACAAATCCCATAATTTCAAAAATTCAAATATTTGTGACATCACTCTATTTGTACCACAACCATAATAATAATAACCTTCATTTACCCTTGGTAGTATTTATAGCACAAAGGATAGTGGGGCTGAGCAAATACAGAGTCAAATAAAGTCAAATAATGGCCGAGGAGTTGAACCAGGGACTACCCAGAACAACACCAGCTAGTGGCTAGAGTGGAATTTGAACCGTGTGTGACCGTATGGGGGTGACCATTTTAATGATTGACAAGGTCATGTGACACGGTCATGCAAAGGGCTTATTTTCTCTGTCTGGACTTTCTCTATACTCTAGATGAAACTGTTAAGATATGTGAGTTGGAGTGTCTGCTCACCCTTTAAGAACTTGATTTCTAATATGTCTGTTCTGCATTGAAGTGGCGATGGCACATTAAGACTTTACAAAGCAGTCACATAATTACACTAGTATTAACCCTTGAAGCCACTGATATGTAAGCTGTGCAACTATAAAGGATAAAGTGGAGTGATCTATGTTAATAATGTATACTTCTAACCTGTCTAGGAGGCTACCACCCAGTCCGCCTCGGAGACTTGTTTAATAACAGATACAGTATCCTCAGAAAGCTGGGATGGGGACACTTTTCAACAGTATGGCTAGCTTGGGATCTCAAGTAAGTACAGTGGATCATTTGAGGTTTAAGTATAACTTAATAATAGTTCTATCTTCTATTTGTTCATTTGGTATTAATTTTTAGAAACTCATGATTGAAGGGTTCAGTGTGTGTTTTGCCCCATGTTTTCAACAACAACAATACACTTTAATTTCCCCATTTAGTTTCATGACAGGCATTTATCGGTAATTAATTTAATTATTAAAAAAAAGAGAGAGGGGACTGGCTACCTGAAATAACCATGGAGTTAAAGAGGGCAGGCAGCCAGTAAAAAAAAATAGTGATAATACTAAAAGTTAAAAGTTTTACAAACTCAGAGCTAAAAGTTAAAACTTATGAAATATTTCGTCCGTTTTTGTTTTCAACCGGACTTCATCAGTCAATGATATGAATGTTAAAAAGATGAATTTTAAAAAGGGGTTTTAACGCCTCTTGGGGGTTAGAATTGTGTCATAGATAGCTGCTAATTCGTAACCATTGTCTCTGTTTAACGCCGGTTTCGTAAGTTTAATTTGAATAGCTTCTTTTATCCTGCGTTTGAAGGTGTTACCTTCGGTTGATAGTACTTTTGTCTTATTTGGGTCCACCGAGTGGCCCTCCAGGCGACAATGCTCGTGAATAGCTGATGAACTTCTTGATTGGTGTTCTTTCACTCTGATTTCCAGAGAGCGGGCCGTTTCGCCAACGTACTCCTTGTTACACTTCTCACAATGGATCTGGTACACAGTACCGCATTTCTTGAGATTGACAGTTGTGTCCTTGACACTCGGTGGACCCAAATAAGACAAAAGTACTATCAACCGAAGGTAACACCTTCAAACGCAGGATAAAAGAAGCTATTCAAATTAAACTTACGAAACCGGCGTTAAACAGAGACAATGGTTACAAATTAGCAGCTATCTATGACACAATTCTAACCCCCAAGAGGCGTTAAAACCCCTTTTTAAAATTCATCTTTTTAACATTCATATCATTGACTGATGAAGTCCGGTTGAAAAAAAAAATGGACGAAATATTTCATAAGTTTTAACTTTTAGCTCCGAGTTTGTAAAACTTTTAACTTTTATTATGTTTCCGGAGCAGGAAACAAATGTTTTTGAGTGATAATACTAGTTTAGGTTGGTACACACATGCAAACAAACGCACATACACATGACACATAGTGAGCAAAAATAAAATTATGGAGAAATGAAATACTATAGAATAAATAGGAGGCAACTAGAGTTAAAAATAGTACATTAAGTAAACTGAACAGTGAAAACAAAACACATGGCAATGGCTTTCTATTAAATCAAAGGCCACATGCAAAACTTCAGCTCATTCCAGTGTGTCATTTGGACGACATCAAAAAATGGCCCAAATCGTCACTTACACCCATTTTGCTCTGAATCCTTTAATTAGATCTGAAGGGTTTCAACAAGGGCCACAATCCCCAGATATTTTAAGAATCTGGTTTTTTTGACAGCAGTTGCTTGGTACTAATAACAACCCTAGCTGCCTTGAGGGTGTAACCAAACAACTTCCACATTGATATAATACTAAATACTTTTTCACTTCCCAGAGATCGTCGGTTTGTAGCACTGAAGATTGTGAAAAGTGCTTCTCATTACACAGAGACAGCAATAGATGAAATGAAACTGCTAAGAACGGTGAGTACATTTTACCTGGCAGGTGTACTGACTTTGGTCATGAGAAGTCTGAGAGACTTATTCAATAATTACCTATCAGACAAGCTCGAACCTATTCAGAGACGTGCTATGGACCATCTTTCCAGAGCTAAAATATAATAGCGCACTGGAAAAGTCATGTATCAACACCCTCTATGAAAGGCGAGATAAATTATCATATGATCTTTTTAACGACATTATTAATATCAAAGACCACAAACTTGTTAGTTTACTTCCTCCTAAGGACACCAACACAAGACTACTCAGGAAACCCAAAATGTTTTCTGTTCCTGTATGTAAGAGCGATCGGTTTAGAAACTCTTTTATTATTAGCCATAGCTCTAGTTTGTAATTATGTACGTCAATCAATTTAGATATTTTAGACTACTTTTTTAAGGCTCTAAAGTTTTCTAAATTCATATTTTTCCATAGGTCCAGTTTGTAATTATGTAAGTCAGCCTTTTTAGATCTTTTAGACTACATTTTTTAAGGCTTTAAAGTTTTTAAATTCAAATTTTTCTCATTCTGTAACTGAACACGTAATTCAGTCTTCCGACTTAATTCAGTCTTACAATTTACGATTATACATGTTTTGTTATTGTAGGTTCATACAGCTGACACAGATCACACTGGTTATAAACACGTTGTCCAGCTAACTGATGATTTCAAAATTGTAGGAATAAATGGCTCTCGTATCCTTTTTCTTTATCTCAGTTTATATCCTCCAGGGGCCGGTTCCTGAAAGGTGTAATGACTCTATTCCAGGTATAAATCTGCCTTATTCCAAAAGGTATACCTGGAATAAGGCAGCTTTATCCCTGGAATAGAGTTATTACACTTTTCAGGAACCGGTCCCAGAATTTTCGGCAAGAGCCTTTGGCAGATAATGATGGTGATGGTGATGGTGACGGTGACGGTGACGGTGACGGTGACGGTGATGGTGACGGTGACGGTGACGGTGACGGTGACGGTGACGGTGACGGTGACGGTGACGGTGACGATGACGGTGATAATGATGGTGATGGCGATGGCGATGGCGATGGCGATGGCGATGGCGATGGCGATGGCGATGGCGATAATGATAATGATGGTGATAATGATAATGATAGTGATAGTGGTGATGACAGTGACAGTGACAGTGACTAATGATGATGATGATGATGATAATGATAATAATGATACAATATTCATAGAGTGCTAATTTCCAATGGTCCAAAGTATTAAAATTAAAAAAAATAAGCATGAGCCTAAGAGTATGAAGTACCCATTGAAAATTATAAAACTACTTTCTAATGCAGTTTAAAAAGCCATGTCTTTAATTTAGCTGCCAGGCTAATTCACTCAAATCTGAAATGGTGAGCAGTTTTATGTATCAGTTTTCTAACACAAAATTCCAGATATAAGTTCTGAGATTATATACATTCAAAAGACTCTTTTGTGAATTATTTTCAGTTAGAGCTTGTATTCAGGAGAGCTTGTAATTGGAGGTAGTTTTGTTGCGTTTGATGATGAGAACATTTTAAGATGGGTACTTGTAATGGTCCATGGCCTCTCCCTGGCTTTGAACTAGACAAAACCATGAGTTAAGTCAGTTGTAAAACCAAAGGAAACCCTTGGCCTCATTAATTTTTTCCTTGACAGTTTCTGCTCAGATATATGTATGGTTTTTGAAGTTTTAGGTCACAACTTGTTAAAATTGATAATAAAGTCTAGCTATAAAGGAATACCTATCTTCCAGGTCAGGAGCATTATAAAACAGGTTTGTTGAGATCTCATTTCCATTCCTAACCTCTTATATTTGCAGAAAATCAGTGTAACATCCCATTTCATAATTTTTAAGTCATAGCCTTTCCCTTGGTCAAATTTATCAGATTCTTTCACTTGAACTATATTTTTGAAGATCTCACATGTGTTCCTGATTTGGTGGATGTCCAAAGATTTTCACCGGGTCTTATGCCCAGTCCCAGTCTCAAACACGGAGAGTGCCATTTATAAGACTATGCTTTGCCTAAGGTTATAAGTATACCAGGTGAAGTGTGTTCAGATGGTAAAGGGAGACAGTTGCTTTTTAGACTGCTAGTAGTCTCTAATAGGCCATTTCCAAATTACCTTTGGCCTCTTTTTCAAAGCGAGTCCTGGTGCTCATCTTTTCATATGAAAATTAGTTTCCATTCACATGCAAATTTAACTATTTTCATATAAATGGAAACTAATTTTCATGTGAAAAGATGAGCACTTGAACTTGATTTGAAAAAGAGGCCAAAGGTAATTCGGAAATGGCCTCTTTCGGCAATGGACTGTGTGTGGTGGGCGAAAGACACATGCGCGCTAAGTTGTGAGGAGATGCGATGTGAGGGGAGAGTCGAAAATTAGAGACTACCGACAAAGCCAGAGAGTTTGACCTTTCACGGCCGAGTGATTTCATAGTGTAAATTTCATATCGTCTTTCAAACCAGTTAAGCGCAACCAGTGAGATTCCTTCTCTTGGCTTCCTGTCACTTGCTCCTGCCATCGATAAACAGTGGGAGACGTTACAGCAAAAACAAAATTTAAAAGAGATCTTGTTTACATTGTCTTGAGGGAAAGCGGAAAGTAGGAGAGCGGTAGAAAGGCCTCCTAAAAGCCTTCCTGTAACGATTTCTGCCGTGTTTGTGGTTGAAATTTTCTTGTTACTGTAATTACCGGCATTTCAAGCGAAGAGTTTCTAAGGAAAATTACTATATCACAAAACAAGCTGGAGTGGAGAAAAATGTTGCCTCGTGGAACTCGGTTTTTGAGTGTGAGCAATCTTCTCTCGTCCTGAGTGTGGGAGAAATGTGCCAGGAAAATCTGCACTGCAGCTGCATTGTTTTGTTTCTTTGGAGGAAATCTTAGTGCACAAACTGGGCCGCAAAATTGTCTGAATTCCGCCAGAGTCTTCGCCGATTGCGAGCGAGAGGTTTAAACGCATAGTGCGTTCCCCTTCTACAAATTCTGCCACCTCAAAATCAATTAGACTGGAGTCGTTGCTGGAAAAGATAACCAAGGCGAGAAAACTGGGGAGGTCCATAAATTATGGCCCTGATCGCTCAGAGATTGAAGAGAAACTGAAAAACCTCTTGTCAAAGTAGTTATAACTAATTGAGAGAAGCCTGTAATCTGTACCGTTATCATGAGTGTTGACAGATTCTAAGAAAGAGCCAATCAGAGTTTTGCACTTGGAATGTACACACTTAATTCAAACTCTCTGGCTTTGTCTATAGTCTCTAATTTTTGGCGCTCCCCTAGCGTCGCATCTCCTTGCAACTTCACGCGCGCGTGTCTTTTGCCTGCCCCACAATCCATTGCCAAAATTAGAGACTACTCGCAGTCTAGTTGTTTTTGGATGTGTAAGAGAAACCATCAATTCCAATTTCATCTGCTTGTAAAGCGCATTTGATCATATACACATGGAAAATGCGCTATATAAGTTCCAAATTATTATTATTATTATTATTATTATTATTATTATTATTATTATTATTATTATTATTATTATTATCCTACCCAGACTTCTTTGGGCTTGTCGCATGTTCCTTCCCCATGAACGTCAGCTTAACTGAATTGCCACTTCCATTTGCTGGTGGTTAGCCAATCATAGCTCGCCTTCCATTTCGTGGACTTTGACCCTGGAATTATTTTCCAAGATGTTGCATGTGAATCTGCGGGTGTTGATTTTCATCCTTGCACAGCTCATTATTGGCTATCTGTCATACAAAAGACGGATACTGGTTGGTTTCATCGAAACAAAGGTTAACCGCTGGTGAACGGAAGTGGAACTTCAGTTGAGCAGTCGTTCATGGGGGAGGAACGCATGACATCAAAGACGCCTGCGAAGGAGGCTAATTATACTGGTGATATGTTTTTAATCCTGTTTTCTCTTCAGACATTACAAGGGCTGGACTACTTGCACACCAAGTGTAAAATTATCCACACTGACATAAAACCAGAGAATATTTTGCTTTGTGTGAGTGAAAAACACATTCAACAACTGGCGGCTGAAGCAGCAACAGCGCGAGCATCAGGAGTGTACTCACCTGCTTTAAGTAAGATTCAGAATAATCATAGGTAACATTGTGTACACACCAAAAATAATGTTCATACTGGTCAGTGGTCTGTTAAGTTTTAATCATTTTATCCCAGACATTTTTTGAAATGGCTTGAAATTAGCCTTTTAATTTCCAACGAATACAAAACTGTGATTAGAATATGTATCATTACTGATCCCATGGTTCGCAACAGAATTTTTATGATGTAGAGGAAGGTGTAACATTCTGTGTGTTTTTTCTTTCAGTCAGTACAGCGCCACCGTCAGTGATGCAGGTACATCAGTTATCAAATAAATGTGTCTTGCTATGAATAAATACCTCTTACTAACCGAGTCCAAGGTCTGTACTGTAAGTTACGGACTGAGTTTTTTCCTGTTGATTTATGGCCCACGCGCGAAGCGCGTGGGCCATGAATTAATGGGAAAAAACAAAGATCCGTAACTTACAGTACGGACCGAGAAAACGAGGTTAGTAAGATATTTATTATATCTCTGAGGTTAATCCGGCGCACGGGAAAGAAACCTTGTTGAAGTCAAGCGGGCCGTACTGTAGAATACGGCCCGCAAAATTGACCAATCACAGCGCAGCGCGCGTACGAAGTGAGAGATATAATAATGTACAGTACATAATAATGTAATAACAACAAACTGTATAGCACAAGTTTCAATAAACTCCTAAAGTGTGACGTCACAAAGAAATTATTTAAAATTTTGAAATTGTGGGATTTGTTGAGATTTTCAGAAAGAGCAAGATGAAAAATGCTAACTTGCCAAAAATCAACATGTAAACTAGGCAAATTGGCTCTGAGATATTAGCACTGTTATGCCCTGCTGACTCCATACAAATCCTTCTAAATTTGACTTGGTTCATAACGTTTTGAACTAAGTAAAATTTAGAAGGATTTATATGGAGTCAGCAGAGCATAATGGTGCTGATATGTCGCTCTCGAACTGTAACAAAATGCTGATTTTTGGCAAGTAGGTCTAAGTTTTTTATCGTGATCTTTCTGAATATCTGAATGAATCCCAAAATTTCACAAATTTATAGTTTTTTTGACATGCTAACCTTCCAAAAATGTTAAGGCAAATTGGCTCTGAGATATTAGCACCGTTTATGCACTGCTGACTCATTGACATCACCACTTTAGGACTCTGTGTAAATGAATACCAGTAATATATTTAATAAATAGATAAAAATAATGTATAAGAAAGAATTAAATGCTTTGAAAACTATACATTTAGTTTATGTAGATTACAGGCTGGTAGCTGTATGGAGGCTGACTGCCTTCAGTAAGCTGTCTATGTTACCAGATACTGGTATGTGATTTTTGAGTTTTTTTGAGATGTGTGCTTTTTATTCCAAGCAATGCACATCAACAAAAATATCAAAGAACAAGAAGAAGAAAATGAAGAAAAAGCTAAAGAAGCAGATTGAAAAGCAGCAACAACAGCAGGATGAAATTGAGCAAGGAATGTTGGAAGAAACTGAGGAAGTTTCTGATAAGGAAGCAGAAGAATGCAGCAATAACACCGAAAACTGTGTCAATCAATCAGAGTGCGAACAAAAATCAAACGAACTTGCTGACTGTTCACAAGAAAAGACTGTGGAAAATCACATTGATAGCAAGTCTCTCAAACTGTCTGAAGAACTCAGTAGTCAAACACTACAGGAGAATAGCGAGACTGCATCAGTTGAAGCTATGTCAACAACAGAGGAACATGTCGAACCAGGTAAAACCATGATTACATCTGATGACGACGATGATGATGATTATAATGATGATGATGATAGTGATGATGATGATGATGATAATGATGATAGTGATGATGATGATGATGATGATGATGATGATGATAGTGATGATCACGATGATGATAGTGATGATACTTATGATCATGAGAATATCTAATTCTGATTTTTCTGTGTGTTTTATTTTAGATGGTGTGTTATGCAATGGAGATGTAGAAGACACTGACAGTAAAAGCATTGATATGGAGTCAATACCAGAGCAGAAAGGTCCATAGTTAATTTTAAAGGACATCTTAACGAGACATTTTCAGAGCTTTGTTTTGAGGACTCATTCCAAGGCTTTTCTAAGGGCAGGCTTGATTAGAACAATAAATTAAACATGAGGAAGTGTGTTTCATCGGATATCTGAGAAGTGGTTGGTAAAACAAAGTGCTTCAACCGGCTTGAAGGTGTTTGGATGTCTGACGAAACACTCTTTCAAATGTTTGGTATAGCTTCTGAAACCTTAAAATAATTCTTGGAGAAATTTAAAGCAAAATTTCACCTAACCTCCTTCAAGATAGTGACTTACTTTGTTTTCTCTTCATGAATTATTAATGCCTTTGAGAGGATGGAAGCTAGAAACCATGCTTCATGTGAATAGTGTCTCCATCCTCAGTTGTGTGGAAATAAACACAATGAATCTAATGTGAGTGCACTGCCTTTCAGTGGCAGCAGAAGAAAATGAAGAAACTTGTGTTGAAGAAAGCAGCACAGAGCCAGACCATGATGAGGACTCTATACGAGTGAAAATTGCTGATCTCGGAAATGCATGTTGGGTGGTAAGAGGAAACAAGCAATGTTACATTTACATTTGAATGGCCGAGAGCATAACTGACCTATGTCGGACTTTAGGTCCTTTTTACATTTTTCTCAGATTTCTCCAAATTTTTATATGTGAACTGCAATTCGACTGAAAGAAGATGTAATGTAATTTGCAAACTACTCTTGCAGAACATTGATTTCTTTGTGTACACAATTAAGGAAAAATGAAGTCTTTTGCGTACATTATTTCTCAAAAATGAAACAAAAATTGGTTAAAAAAATACCGGACAATGTTTCTCCATTGAATTGCAGTTCACATGCAAAAATTCGGACAAATCCGAGCAAAATCTAACAACGACCTAAAATTTGACATAGGCCAGTGTTATGCTCTCAGCCCTTCATTTGAAAGATGTTCTCTTTTAATAAAGACACCACAAAAGGGAATCTTTCATTAGACTAGTAATAATAGTAAAACTTGCATACATTTTGCAGTTCTCAATTAAAAATCTCCATAGTAAATTCTACTGTTGGCTCATTGATTCACCTATTTTACTTGTGTGCTTTTCTTTCAGCATCATCACTTCACTGAGGAGATCCAGACACGGCAGTATCGCAGCCTGGAAGTGTTGTTAGGGGCAGGGTATGGTCCTGCCGCTGATATTTGGAGTACAGCTTGCATGGTAGGTCATGATATCATGTCTCATAGCCTCCTACCTAAGTTCTTTTCACTCCTGGTATGAGCATAGGGCCAACAGTGGTATCACTGTTGGTTTCAAAATTTATGTTTGCCCGAAGTGACTAAGATGGAGTCTACAGTTGGCCGCAGAATAGGATATTATGGGGTGGGGGTCCTGAGAGGCCAGCGGCACATACCCAGCGAAAATTGACTAAAGTACTTCCACCCCCCCTCCCCCAACGCCACAGGATTGCAACTTCCTAATCAATAGAAATTGTTCTCTGTTATGCCCACTTGCTGAGCAGTGCTCACTATAAGCCAAATGTGCATAATGTGCTTTAAGTTCTGTTGTACTGAACATTGGCCAAAAAGTGCACTTGCCCAGGCTGCATCATACTGGTAATCTACCCTTGCTGGGTATTTGACTTGAGGGGGTTTTGTGTTGCTGTATGCTTGACAAGGACGAATGGTTGAAAAACGAAATGTTGACTGTCTTAAACTCGTATATCCTAGGCATTTGAATTAGCTACTGGAGACTTTCTGTTTGAACCTCATTCAGGGGAAGATTACTCCAGAGACGAAGGTAGGTCATTTATTACTCTATTTTGACGGGCAATCTCTTTGAGTGAAGTACAAATGTTTAAGTGGTCCGTTTCTTCTCTCAGATCATCTAGCCCATATTATTGAACTTCTTGGAAAAGTACCAAGGCACATTGCTCTGTCTGGGAAATATTCCAGAGATTTCTTCAACAAGAAAGGTAAGTCCCCTGTCTCATGACAACTTGTTTGGCACTTGAGTCATCCGCAGTCTTTCAGATCAAGAGTTCTCAACAACAACAACATTTAGTTACAAGTAACAAAGTGTTTACAATTTCTTGTTAGCTTCCACCCACAAGTACAGAAGCCTAATCGAGGCGGGAGGAAATCAGCACAAATATTATAAAGTTAACTAAGAAAAAGTTTACATATTTTAGCTACAGTACAAACTGAAGTCAATAAACATTCTTCATTGGAAATTTCATTTCTATACCTGGAATCTCTGTTTCCACTTTCATTGCATACCATGGATAATTAAAGAATTTGTTCGCATTTTTATTTAATAGGAGAGCTCAAGCATATTTCTAAGCTGCGACCTTGGTAAGTACAGGTTTTGTAATATCAGATATCCAGGATAGCCGTGTGCTAATTATACACTCTTATATACTGGAAATGACTTCCAAGAATTTTTGTTATTTCGACTACTAATGACGTGATCCTCTTTAATGCAAGTTTGATCAAGCTTGAGGTATTTTTTGAAGCTACAGTTTGTGCATTTACATTAAAAAAGTTTGTTGTTGGTTCTCGTCCTTGCTCCGAGAGGTTTTTCTCCGAGGACTCCGGTTTTCCCCTCTCCTCAAAAATCAACTTTTCCTTGGATAGTGTCCCTAGTCAACCTCATTCCCAGGGTCTCCCCTCTTCCCGGGACGGGAAGAGGGGAGACCCTGGAAACAAGGTAGGTCCCCAGTTAGCACCTTAAGTTAGCACTGTGTGTGCTAAATACACTGACACTCAAATAAAGTGATTTCTTTTTCATAAAGTGATTTATCAGTGATGTCACTGTGGATGTAATAATGGATGTTCTCCTTCTTCAGGGGTTTATACGATGTTCTTCGTGAGAAGTATGAATGGCCTGAGAAGGATGCCATGGAATTCTCAGCTTTTTTGCTTCCCATGTTGGATTTCAATACAGAGAAGCGAGCATCAGCAGCACAATGCCTCCTTCATGCCTGGCTTAAAGATGCTTAAAATTAATTCACAACGGTGCTGCAGCACTCTTTGCTTAAAGAAAGGCTTGACTTCACAATTTTTGTCCAGTGAATTTGGCCAAAGATGTCATTCGTTCTCTCCAAGACCAGCCAAGGATTCGACAAGTTTTATGGACAGTTAGGTGTTTATCTCATTCGACACCTTCCTTTACAATGATGGTCTTATGTTAAAGCGGCATAGTTGTTTGGTGACTTAATGTATCAGTCAATTCCAAAAGTGCCCATCCCCCCCCCCCCGGGCGAACACCCGGGCATTTGACTTTTTTGAAAAATTTTGATCAAATGCCCCGCTGTGTTTCCAGTTTTGACGGTCAAATGCCCCACTGTCAGGGCCTCAAAAAGGACAAATCAAGTGTCAATCTATAGCAAATCACTCGTTGCATGAAGCATTTTGGCACGCTCCCCGCTCATGATGAATATTTTCTTCTAAAATCGCTTACCTTTTTCAAAAAAATTGTGCGGCAAAACTCTTTTCCGAACTCTTTTGTCGGCACTCCAAACTTTGAATAAAGGCATATCAACTGTATATTTAGCAAACAACGGAAAACCTACGCGGAATCTTGAAGTGAAGGGAGCGAAGCGGCTCCCGTGGTGAATGAATATTTGCGCGCCAAACCTTCGCGAAACCCTTTAGCTGGCGACCGCCGACCAATGTTTAGCCGAAAGTCAAATGCCCCACCGTACCCGGGGTATGCCCGGGGGGGAGGGGGGGTGGGGGATGGGCGCTTTTGGAATTGACTGATACATAAGGACACCACAAATGACTTATTAAGCAGCCAAAAACCAGAAACGAGTTTCGTTGAACGTTCCAGATCACAACTGGGTCATTAAATACAACTTGAATAACATACCGCAACTGAGACCTTCTTTATGCAGCGTCAAGGAAAAAAAGAGTGACTCTTGTAACGTGTGGAATTTAAACAGTTATAAGTTTTGAACTGGGTATTTTACATGGATTGCTACGTTACAGTGGAATTTCAAGGCTTTCGTGGTTGTTTCAAGATGACAGATTCTTCCACGTGCTGTTTCGTCCACCAGGAAATGCTGTATGACAGAAGACTACAAGTAATTACATATTTTAAAAGACAGAGATAAATTTAACTTGCCTGGATAATAGAGGGTATGCAACCAGTCTCCAGAGATTCGAATGACAATGGGTTGGCGGCCATGTTGGTGAACAACAACAAAAGAAGCTAATGAGAAATCTTTTGTTCACGGTACACCAACATGGCGGTGATGACGTAACGTGCATACGCCATATTCCTTAAATGCCTCATTTGTTGTTCTGAGAACCATATCTACAAAAGTTATATCTGCTCTTTAAAGAACCAAGAACTTCTGTGCACATTTTTCTACAATTTCTAAAACTCCAATGCGATCACAGTTCCCAAGTTTGTTTGGAATTTTTCTCCACACGCACAGGAACCAGAATAAACGATCGGCACTTGCGATAAAAGCTTACAACACGGTTTGAAGCTTGCTAACACGAATCTGAGTATTCTTGCCAGAGTGGTTTTTAAGCTTAAGTGTCAAAGTTTTTTCTCGTGATTTGTTTTACCACACTTGTGACAATGGTTAAAAACAAAAAAAAACGCTTGCTGCGCTTTCTCAGACCATTCAAAGCAAATAATTGAGGCCCCAGCACGACCAAAGCGCTGTTCAGCTTGTGGGCTAAGTGTTTAACTAGTGTATGAAGTATGATTATAAAACGAAGAAATAATATTCAGTGTTAATGCAGTGTTAATGCAGTGTTTGAAGTAAAGGATAAAGGTTTCATAAACTTAATTTAGATGGAACAAAATGCTGGTACTTGTCTGTCCTTGGAAACTTCAGCAAAACGTGTCGTCCGTTATGACATGCCAAGCATCCATTTCTGACAAGTTTATGTTAAGCTTGTTCACTGGTCATTGCAGCCCAACAGGAATGCAAAGTCACGAGGTAACTGCACGTGAGTTGTTAATGTTTTGATTGGCTTAGAAGTCCCAAGAACGTGACGTGCACGTGATGACCATGTGGAAAACGTCAGTGATTAGCATAGTTGATGAAAACGCCATCATTATAACTTATTTTCATTAAAGTGACATGTACCTTAAGAATATTGTAAATACCTGAAACATTGGAAACCGTTTTAAGAGGAAAGACCAGGGAGACAGTTGTGCCATATTGGCATGACTTGAACGATTTATTGTATGGTTGAACTTATAACAAAAGAATGTAATTTAATTTCCTTTTTATAAGCTATAATAGTTCATTCCCCTGGTGTAAATTGATACTTAATCTTATTTGTATCTGATATCTTTACCCATTCCTGGATGTAAACCTGCAACCTGCTCATTCTCGCCGGCTCATAAAAACTGGTTGCCGTCGTTGTTATCAAAGGATTTCCAAGAAATCATGGCAAAGAACACAAGGACATCAGTATGTCAAAGTACAAAATGGAATCAGCTGGAAAGTTGCATTGGAGGCTTATGCACCAGTCGGAGCGAAAAGGATTAAGTAGTAGTTGTGTGCGAAATATCTGGGGGCTGCGGCAGGGTTCCATGTAGGTGCAGACTTAGCGGGTGCTTACCATTTGTCAGAAAAATCCGGAAGTCTCGGTTTGAAGTCAAATGGTAAGGTAATTTTCCGGAAAATCTTTTCGGAAATTGTGGACAACCTCCAGAGGTAGTCCTCTTTTTCCGTTCGGAACGGAATTTTGGAAAATTGCTTACCATTTGATCGAATCGTTCCGTTAACAGGTCCTTTTGCCCCAGAACGAGTGGGTGCGCATGACGGAACGTCTTGAAGTGAATGGTAAGCGCCAATCTCATCCGGTTGGCCGGTAAATTCGGAAAATCGCTTACCATTATTCAACGGTCAAAGCAACTGGTAAGTTCTTCACTCAGTTTCAGTGCTCATCTAGCCTGCGTAGCAAGCGTTCGCGCGAATGTCGCCCATTTCGCGCGCATCCAAACTATTTATTTATAGGGAGTTTAAGAAACTAGGACGCGACGGCAACGAAAACGTCATTTCAAACTATATCCTCTCGTTATTGTAGCACTTTCGCGATTATTCCAATGTGTTCAACTTGTAAAATGTCGGCGAACTATTCAGGAACTAAATTTCCATGACCGGCGTTGAAGTAAAGGAAAAGAAAGAAAAATTTGCATCATGTGCTCACGTGCTCGCCAAAACTTCAAATTTGGTCATTTCACGTTGTTGTTGAGAACGTGAGCCATGATGGCAAATTTTTCTTTCTTTTTCTTTACTTTAACGTCGGTCATAGAAATTTAGTTCCTGGATAGTTCGCCGACATTTTACAAGATGAACAAATTGGAATAATTGCGAAAGTGCTTTAATAAAGAGAAGGTATATATGACGTTTTCGTCGCCGTCGCGTCCTCGTTTCTTAAACTGCCTTTTTTTTTTTTTTTTAATAACCACAAGGAAACGCTTGCAGGCAAGTGCTCATCTTGATGCCTTTCTCGAGTGCTAAGTTTTGATTTTAACAATGTGCATTATCAATAAATATTACAATTGTAAAACGGGACTAATTGAACTAACTGTATTTTTCTTTTCAAATTCTTCCTTTTGTGATAAATCTATGGTTTGATTTCCTGGAATCCCGAGATTCGTTTCGGTTTCCACAGCATTAATTTAGCGTATTTCTTGAGTAATTTTTTCCAGTAGCACTGTACATCTTGCATACGTAGATGATCTCTGATGAACTGGTAGCCTCTGTGAACAGAAAACAAAAACATACTGAGAACCAGTCAGTCGAACCATCAGGGGATGTGCAATGAGACCTGGATACACTGCCAGTCAGGCAAAAGTCGTAGAATATGTCTTAAGAGGGTCTCAATGTGGGGGGGTCTAGGGTCTCTTTGACGGTTGACGGTTAATTTTTCGGAATGACGTTTATCACACGAATTTAAAGCACAAATTTGACTGTAAGTTTTAATAAAACGATATGTTTTTTTCTCATATTTGAATACTGGATTTAATCCTATAATTTGTGCACTAAAAATAAGGTTATTGGTCTTCAACTATGGCGAGGTCATGTGAAGTGACCCGTGAAGACTGACGTTTGACGACACCGGAAGTTTTAACCAACGGAAGTCAGTTCTGTCGCTAGCCGGTTTTACTTGAGAGTAACAAGTAAAAATATGTATTTCTGTGATATATTAAAACGATCAATTATTAAGATCTATTAACAGCATGACTTGACCCCATTTAAGTCAATCGGTCTCGATCATTTAAGGATATCTGAGAAATTTGACGGCTAATTTTGGCTCGCTCATTTGACGGTTGACGGTAAAAATATTCCGTTTTTGACGGTTGACGGTTAAGTTTTGGGCCATTTGACGGTTGACGGTTAACCCCATTGAGACCCTCTCTTAAGTCAGAGAAATTCAAAATTCTACCTGAAAGTCAATGAAAAGTCAGGGAATTTTACATTACAAAAGGTAATGCCGGTTCACAAAGAAAGTAATCTTTGTGGGGCCATTGCGGGCTTTCATGCCCAAGGATTTCTCTTGGACGGTCAGTGAAAATTGGTTTGCGGTCAGTGAAAAATCAGGGAAATGTCGGGGAATTTTTTCTTTCCCAGTGAGCGCTAACCCTGCTACTTGTCAGTATTAAAGCTCAACTAAAAATGAAAAGTCCAAAACGAGTTGTTACTCCAAGCATTTTTTACCTGCAACTTGTACCGGAATGCCGACAAAGGCACTGATGTTCCTAAAGCTACGTGTACGGGAAGGTATTTCACTAAATCAACGTGGATTTGACCAGAAAGTTTAATCAGAGAACGAATGGGTATATTGAAGATTTTTTCTGGGATTTGAATTGGTCTTTTAGCGTCAATGAAATGCGTTGAATAAATCAATCCTAAACTCGAGACGCAAAGTAACTTCTACGAACCTCTCAGCCATTGCTTTAGCAGCATCGTCATTTGCTTTAGCAAACTCTATGAGGTCCCTGAAGGAAAAACATAACGGTTAAACGAGGCGGTACACCATCACCGCTGTCCTTGTCACGGATTGTTAAGAGCGTGACAATGCACGTGACTTTCCCGAGTCACGCACTTAAAATTTGCAATAAAGGCGCAAATTTCAATGTGCTGGAGAAACGTTACATCCTGTCCTTATTACCCGGGCTGCGCGCGTCTCGCGCGGCGCCCGGGTCTTAAACTACCGACGATTATTCTTTTTCGTCGTCGAGTATCATCCACAAATGGCACTTCCGGCGTTTCTGCGCAAGCGCTAACTATTTTTAACAACAGTGATGCGTGTTGTCACGTACGGGAAAATGTCGATTCATCTTGTGGCTTTTGAAGTCTGAACAAACAATATGTTAAGAGAAGTGTCTATGCGAATGTTTGCAAGTTCAACGGCGAGAAGAAAGCTTTTAACATGAGTAAACTTAATGGCAGATGGACTGCTTCAGGAGATTGCGAGTAGTCTCTAATTTTGGCGACGGATTTTGGGGCCACGTGCGCGCGCGAAGTTGCGAGGAGACGCGACGCGAGGGGAGCGCCAAAAATTAGAGACTACAGACAAAGGGAGTTTGACCTTTCCCAGCCGAGTGATTCAGAAGTGTAAATCTCATATCAACAGCAAGAATGATGCCTGTTGTCACGTATTGGAAAACGTCGATTCACCTTGTGTCTTTGAAGTCTGAACAACTAATATGTTAAGAGAAGTGTCTATACGAATGTTTGCAAGTTCAACAGCGAGAAGAAAGCTTTTAACATGACCAAAATTTAACTCCAGATGGATTGCCGCCGTGTTCCCCGTATCGGGTGTCTGGAGAACTCAGACCTAGAAAACTCAGACCTCAGACCTAGAAAACTCAGCCCCCCCCCCCCAAGTCTGGAAAACTCAGACCCCCTCAAAACTATACAAATTTTCAAAGTCAAATAAACGTGGACAAAATAAATTATCGCCGTTCAGTGCGCTGAAATGTTACACCGTCTATTTATCGCAGATAACAAACACTTCACGTTATTATAATCGGCTCCGGAGCACGAGACCTAGAATACTCAGACCCCCCCCCCCCACCCCCCCTCCCCAAACTGGAAAACTCAGACCCCCTCACAACTATACAAATTTTCAAAGTGAAATAAACGTGGGCAAAATGAATTATCGCCGTTTATGAGGGGTTTGAGTTTTTACAGTTTGGGGGGTGGGTCTGAGTTTTCTAGGTCTTGTGCTTCGGAGCCGATTATAATAACATGAGACGACAAAGGAGAAGTGTTTGTAAACAGTTTCACTCTGCTAATTAATTTTCTACTCACATTTCACCGAGACGTACTCCATTAACGTTTATGCGAAAAAATCCTACATCGTTCGATAAGCGTTTCCTTTCTCAAACAATTATCCATCGAAGCGAAAACAAGTGTGCTTAGTTTTTTTTTGGAATCAATACACTATTTTTATCACCTTGCAAAAGGATAAACCTCTGTGGCCTAAAGGTCACTGTTCTTGCCTGTGACACAGCTAACCCGGGTTTGATGTCTTTTAGCTTTTTTAGTGGTATATATCACGGGCTTTATTTTTCTGTTTCTCTTTTTCTTGTTCTTTTAGAAATATTTTTTACAAGTGTTATAATTACTGTTCTCAGTGGTTGAGCTGTATTTTAGAGGAATAAATGTTGATAGGGGTCTAAAGAAATAGACTCCAACACAAGCTAAACACAATGCGTCCGATGTAAGAAAGACAGACTTCCCTCTATTCTTTTGTTTAGCACTAAGTTAGGGATACAATACTGTTTTTTACAAGCCCGGGTTTAGGCTAATTGTAGCCTCTTGTTTACTAATCACACACGACCGCTTGACAACACAATCTGCATTCTTTTTAATTTCGTTTTTATTTTCAGCCAACAAGGGGGAAGGAACACTCGGAGTATCCTTTGATGGAGTAGAGTACCATCCGGGAGAGGCGGAGGGAGGGAGGGAGGGGAGGGGGGGGGGAGGGTTCTTGTAACGAGTTAAGCCAAGGATGGTTGGGGTGATTAAAAACAGCCCAGAATTACTCACCTAACATTTTTGAGGTCTGTTTCAACTGGTACATAGTGAACCCAGGGTTGAGAGCACGGTAAAAGAATTCAAGCCACTCATCACCAACGTGAAACACTAACGACTTGCACAAGAAAAGATGCTTGAATCTGAAACTTGCTGCCACGCCTCGAAAGTTAAACAGATATCTGTAAAGCAAAAGACAAAAGGTTTCAATACCATTCTCAGTGGGATGGAAGGAATCCACGACCCTGTCCAATTCAATGTTATTAAGTCTCTATTATTAAGTGACAGAAAGGAAGCAAAATTGTATTTATTTATTTATTTATTTATAAACGGGAGATAAGAATTGCTGAAAAGGAATATGTTCGCTCCGAATTATTGAAGTGTAGTGGTGACACAAACTCCATCTGGAAAATCATAATTCACTGCCTTCCTAACAGAGACCCACCGCTAACCACTGTAGATGATCCTGTGGCCCAAGCGAACAGATTTAACAATTTTTATGTCTCAGTGGGCGAGACTGCAGCCGCTAATGCCAGTAACTTATGTGAACAGTATGGCTTCTCGACAGAGTCGGTCCAGCGAGCGAAACCAACTACGTATGATCTCCAAAACCGGAATAAATTCGAGTTTCATCCTGTGGCAGAACAAGATGTTGAAAAGATTGTCAGGCGTATACCTTCAAAGAAAGCACCAGGACATGATAGAGTATCTGCCAAAGTACTTAAAGACAGTCTACCCATCATCCTGCCTGTCATCACTAATCTCATCAACTCTTCATTCGCATCAAATTGCTTTGCGAAGGCGTGGAAGTCAGCACAGGTCATCCCAAAACGTAAGTCAGGCGACCCTGATGAACCCGAAAATACCCGCCCAATATCCCTCCTACCTATTATGTCAAAGGTAGTCGAGAGGGCCGCTCACTCGCAATTTACGGACTTTTTGGATAAAAACGGCAAGATATCCGGCCTACAGAGTGGAAATAGAAAGTTACATTCCACTGAAACCGCCCTATTGCACTACACGGACCAACTCCTTAAGAATATGGACGAAAAGCGTATATCACTTGTTGTACTGCTCGATATGTCTAAAGCTTTTGACAGCATTCGTCATGACAATCTATTATCGAAGCTGCATTCATTGGGCCTGTCAGATTCAGCCCTAGCCTGGTTTAAAAGTTATCTATCATCACGCTCACAAGTGGTCAGGATAGGCAGTGCCGTATCAGACCCCCTCCCCCTAACAGTGGGTGTGGCCCAGGGGTCCATCCTCGGTCCAGTTCTGTTTACGCTGTATGCAAACGACCTTCTATCAGTAGCGAAGAAGTGCGAAGCCATGGGCTATGTAGACGACACTAAATTGCTTCTAGCTCTTCCTCCGTCTGCCGACACCAGAACTATTATCTCCGACCTCAACAGCGATCTCCGCGAGGTCGCAAAGTGGTGCTCAACAAACTCTGTTAATCAAGCCAGACAAAACCAAGCTCCTTGTTGTTGGAGTCCCACAACGAACACGAAACCTATCCCTTCCTCCCGTCGTTCTATTCGGGAAGAACAACGAGCCCTCTCCTGTTGTAAAAGATTTGGGGGTCTGGATCAACTCTAACGTAACCTTTGACGACCACATATCCAAACTGTCCTCGAGCTGCCTATATAAACTACGTCGAATAAATAGTATCAAACACCTTCTCGACAAAAACAACTCTTACATCAATAATTAATGTCCTTATTTTTAGCAGACTATTCTATTGTTCTAGCGTTCAAGGCAATACCTCCAACAAAAACATATGTAAACTTCAACTTATCCAGAATTTTGCTTGTAGAATTATCCTAGGCAAGAAATTCGATCATGTCTCCGCTGCATGCAAATCCCTTGGTTGGCTAAGCGTGTCACAAACTCCGATTGAATACTGTTACTATGGTTCAAAAGTGTAGAACAAATCAGGCGCCACCCTACCATTGTAATCTTTTTCATGACAGACTTAGTGTATCACGACGTAGCACCCGAAATAAGTTACAGCTAAACCTACCCAAATGCATACTATCAACCGGTCAGCGCTCTTTTGCCTTTCGTGGGGCAAAAGAATACAAACTTCTCCCAAAAGATATTCGGTCGATGAACAACATCCCAAGCTTTAAAAGGAAAGCCGCAGCCCACTTTCTCGGAACCACTTCCTAAACATCTCGAATAATATTTTTTTATTGCAATTCTATTATCTTGTAATTGTAATATTTTATTTCGTTACATATGTAAATATTTTTCGTTCTTATCTAATTTATTATTGTACATTACAGCAGAATAGCCCCGTATAGAGGAGCCGTAATAATAAAGTGTCATTGTCAAGTGACAGAAAGGAAGCAAAATTGTATTTATTCATTTAACTCAATATTTTAACAGTTAGGTGTGTATCTATTTAGCGCTTAAAATGGTGCTTAACTTTGGTCTTAAACTCCTTGAAATTCGAAATTTGCCTGATCGTTTTGTCACCCACATCAATCTTTCAGAGCCGGCATCAGCGTTTACTATGGTTTCATAACAGTGAGTTGTTAGAAATCTCTACGACGTTATACGTATGATCACATTAACGTTCTAGTTTAGATGTATAACGCACATTTCATCACATAACACATGTCAATTTGTGCATGATAGAGACAAAGTTAAAGCCCTGGCCAAACAGTGGACTCGCAAGCAGACGCAAGTTTTCAAGTTGCGTCTACTTGCGACTTCGTTTGGCCAGGGCTTGGTGCACTTGCGTTGACTTGTGCTCACTGTGGTCGAGATCAAATTTGCACGGGGTCGGCGCATGTTTTTCACCATTTGGTCACCCAACCCAAATCAACGTAAGTTGAGCGACGCCTATTCATTGTTATAGCAACTTATTAACCAATGCAATAGTTTTATTTTTGCGACTTGTGTGTACTTGCGAGGAAACTTGCGAGTCCGTTTGGCCACCACGCAAGTTCAGCTTGCGGCTACTTGCGAGTATGTTTGGCCAAGGCTTTAGCCAATAAAATAAAAGGATATGTAGTCTTGAAATGGATTTTTTGCGATTTGCGTGTATTTTCGAGGAAACTTGCGAGTCTGCTTGGTCACCCAACGCAAGTCTGTACGTAAGTTCAGCTTGCTGCAATCATGATCATGGTGCATGGACGATGATACGTTGACGATAATCGTGTAATGATGGTGATGATATGATGATGATGATGGTGACGAAGAGAGCAACTGTGATCATGACGATGATTATGGCGGATGATTATAATGATTTTTTTTCAAAGCGTTTCCCTTCCTAGCCTGCGTAGTTGAAGGTTTTTGTTGCGGAGTACGCGATGAGAATAGAGCGGAGACGAATAAAACCGTCAGCTTCGCAGCCTATTCCCTTCCCGGCTCCCTCAGTGGAACCCCAATTTACTCTCTGAAAGCCAAGGGACAGGCTTTGTTCAGACCAGCGGTTTTGATCACTTTAGTGCCGAGTGCGTTCTTAACCCAAAATACATTGTGTTGTCAGAGACGTCTAAACATGCACGACTCTTTTATCAAACCTGTATTCACAATGATCTTCAAGCTTTATTTCCTTCGCGGGTGGCGCGTGTAAAGTGTCCTGTAAATAAAAATAACGAAGAGACAGTGAAAATACAGCTGAAATAATCTTTCAAAAAAGATTTCAAAGCAATTTTCGCAAGCTTGTCAAAGTATTTGGTCCGAAAAAGACGTTTTACGAAGGCCTTATCGTCATTTGCACAAAAAATTTCCGATCTAAAACTGAACGTTATATGATTAAATCTTGTGGTGAATAATTGAACATGGAGAATGCTCCTCAGGCTACCCAAATACCAGTAACATGGAGAATGCTCCACAGGTTACCCAAATACTAGTCATCACAGTACTCACAGCATCAGATTTCCACGCCTGGTTCTTGGTATACTGTGCATCGGCTAGTTTCGGTTGCTCGCGGGACAACAAAACCAATGGATCCCTCTCAGAAGATGTCCTGTAATGCATAGCATACATAATTACAAACAAGCACCAATCCCTACTGAAACCATACTTATTTAGCGACGAGTACGAGATTGGCTACGAGAACGAATTTTCAAATCTGACTTGCGTGCTTTTAATAACCAGTTCTCGCACTAATCGTGTTTCTACAATCTTCTTATCTACTGGTAGGCAACATCATAATAATAATAATTAAATAACAATATATAATTATAATAAGAACCTTCCCAGAATCCTTTGCAGCTGGAAAATCGTCAATCCCAAATAACTTGGTCAGTTTGAGGGCAGCAAGACCCCCACGTTGTCTAGAAATAAGTCTTACCATAAACTAATTATTGTACAAAACTAAGGGCAATGACGTCATTGGTCACGTGACTTTGCTCACAAGTGCGTTTTTGCTCACTGTGACGAAATTATTTTGTTATTGAAAAAGCAGTCAACGTGGTTTGAAGCACAATGGTGTGAGCCATTTCGGACTGCCCGGGTACCGAACAAAATATAAATATTAAGGGAGGTATGTACAATTTTCAAAAAGTGGGAGTCTGGGTACAAGTGCTATCTCGCGTTGCATTAAACGCGAGGAAACAAAAATTTGGATATTGGTAGATATTGTTATGAAATATACATTTTTGTCATTTTTAATGCTATGACGTCATCGGTCACGTGACCAGAACGGACCGAAGTTTAATATTCGCTCTAAAAGTTTACTAGAACCTTTCTCCAAGAATATTTTTAAGCGAAGTTGTAGTTTAATAAATAGTGTTTTAAAAAATGGCCATGATTACTTTTTCCTAAAAAGTGCGGCAGTAGAAAATCTAACTGAAAAGTTTGTCAGCTTCCTGCTCAACGACCATTTGAGGTAGGAATAAAAGAAAATTTTGCCTAAGGCTTGAGAGTATGTTCTTTATGATGGCGTTGCCAGTTTCTTCTAATTTCAATTGCTTTTGGCGAGGATCGATGTTTAAGATTTTTTTCAGAGGAGAGGGCCTGGAGGAAAGAACGAAAACGAGGCTATACTTTCGCGCGCTTTTTGTTCACTGCGACGCCGCGCCACAAAAGGTTAGCTAGAAAAAAAAATTCCAAGGACTGGACAACGGACTGGACTTGCATTTTCTTTAAACGGAACTTTTGACGACTTTTTAAATTTTTTTTTATGGCTGCTGTCTGCTCAGGGACAATGTATACTTGAGAAGGTAAGTTGATACAGATAGTTGTTGCTGTTTGTTAAAAAACAAAACAAAAAAAAGCGCGTTTGTGGTACACTTAAATGCACTT